>JASANF010004485.1:0-20150 GCA_030248245.1 Trissonchulus sp. WLG1_4 | reverse complement strand
GAGTTTGTGTTTGTATTCAAGTGAAACATTCATTCATACATACATGGACAGGGGGTCTCGGTCTGGATAGGGATGGTAGGATTGTCTCAATGTTTGGGGGGCTTGAGCTCATAAAAATGCTAAAAAAACTTGTTACTTTTTTACAATTTTTGACATGTTTTGACTTTTTGCTCCGCTTGACAGCCATCTGGTGGATAATTAGAGGTTCTAGGCATTTTTTCAGCATCAAGTAACGTGGCGCGTCCCGTCATCTTAAATTAGTAGGAAGGACCTTTTGTAAAAACCCGGCGTTGTTTAGTAAAGTATATTGAAATTTTAAAAATTGAAAAGTGTTCGTTTCCAAGTGGTAAATATCCTTATTTATTGGAGGCGGGAGTTCCTAGTACAAACCGATAATAACCTGTTTTATTTATAAACACTAAAAATATATTTTTAAAGTATCAGCTTAGTCATCAAGATACACACGAGTGAAACCTTCCATTTTTTATGCCTAGTAATTTTTTGTCCAGCCTCCCACAGAGCCGACAGAATTTTAACCCTGCTGTTACACACAGGTTGCTATTTCTATTTTCAAAAAAATAAACTAGAATAATATGTTTTTGAGACACATACTGAGTTTATCAGAACCTGATCACCTGACCCTTGACCCTGCCCCTATCTCATTTGCATATTATGTGATTAGACGGGTTCCCTGTATGCGAAACTGTTCACGGCAGCCCTGAAGCAGCACGGGATGTTGTCCGTGGGCCTCTACCGACTGCACGACCAGGCCGCCCCCGACTCCAACAAACGATACGTCATCACCAATCCACCCATCGATCTGAAACTCCTCAACTCGGATAGGGTAAGCATGGGGGGGCACGGGATGAAGTGCTATCAAGAGCAGTGAAAGGGTGGCTAGGGTAAGCATGGGTGAGCACGGGATGAAGTGCTATCAAGAGCAGTGAAAGGGTGGCTAGGGTAAGCATGGGTGAGCACGGGATGAAGTGCTATCAAGAGCAGTGAAAGGGTGGCTAGGGTAAGCATGAGGGAGCACGGGATGAAGTGCTATCAAGAGCAGTGAAAGGGTGGCTAGGGTAAGCATGGGTGAGCACGGGATGAAGTGCTATCAAGAGCAGTGAAAGGGTGGCTAGGGTAAGCATGGGGGAGCACGGGATGAAGTGCTATCAAGAGCAGTGAAAGGGTGGCTAGGGTAAGCATGGGTGAGCACGGGATGAAGTGCTATCAAGAGCAGTGAAAGGGTGGCTAGGGTAAGCATGGGGGAGCACGGGATGAAGTGCTATCAAGAGCAGTGAAAGGGTGGCTAGGGTAAGCATGGGGGAGCACGGGATGAAGTGCTATCAAGAGCAGTGAAAGGGTGGCTAGGGTAAGCATGGGGGAGCACGGGATGAAGTGCTATCAAGAGCAGTGAAAGGGTGGCTAGGGTAAGCATGGGGGAGCACGGGATGAAGTGCTATCAAGAGCAGTGAAAGGGTGGCTAGGGTAAGCATGGGGGAGCACGGGATGAAGTGCTATCAAGAGCAGTGAAAGGGTGGCTAGGGTAAGCATGGGGGAGCACGGGATGAAGTGCTATCAAGAGCAGTGAAAGGGTGGCTAGGGTAAGCATGGGGGAGCACGGGATGAAGTGCTATCAAGAGCAGTGAAAGGGTGGCTAGGGTAAGCATGGGGGGGGCACGGGATGAAGTGCTATCAAGAGCAGTGAAAGGGTGGCTAGGGTAAGCATGGGGGAGCACGGGATGAAGTGCTATCAAGAGCAGTGAAAGGGTGGCTAGGGTAAGCATGGGGGAGCACGGGATGAAGTGCTATCAAGAGCAGTGAAAGGGTGGCTAGGGTAAGCATGGGGGAGCACGGGATGAAGTGCTATCAAGAGCAGTGAAAGGGTGGCTAGGGTAAGCATGGGGGAGCACGGGATGAAGTTCTATCAAGAGCAGTGAAAGGGTGGCTAGGGTAAGCATGGGGGAGCACGGGATGAAGTGCTATCAAGAGCAGTGAAAGGGTGGCTAGGGTAAGCATGGGGGAGCACGGGATGAAGTGCTATCAAGAGCAGTGAAAGGGTGGCTAGGGTAAGCATGGGGGAGCACGGGATGAAGTGCTATCAAGAGCAGTGAAAGGGTGGCTAGAGTTCCTGAGAGAAGGATTAATTTAGAACAAGCTCAATCTGCAGCAAAAGCTTCAGTAAGTACAAAGCATATATGTTCAAGCACAGTGGCCAGAGGCCATCGTAAACCTGTTGGGTCAGCTAAAGTACACTTAGGTACGTACCTGATTCAGTTTTTATAAAAAGCGTATATTTTTGCAGCCACTAAAACTGCAAAATCTTAGTCAAAAGGTTTTGAATTGTGAAGTTTAATGTTAATCTCTATACTCTGCAGCCATTTTTACTGATGAATTTTCAATTTTAATTTGTTCTGTCTCTGTATCACTTAAGAAGCAACATTGTATTGTTTTTCGAACAGAAGTTTAAGTTTTACTAGACGATAAAGAATAAAGTTTCGGGATCGGGAATCTGTGTGGTTGAGTGGTTAGTGTGTTAGTTTTCTAACCATCAGGTGACTGCTTCGATTCCTAGTACTTCATTCTTTTGTTTGACTTTTGCATTTTCGACTACCACTAATAATGTTCTGTAAGAAGACGAGACAGTGAAAATACAAGGCATTTGGTAGTGACACATGAAACTCGACGGTAGAATACATGTAAAACACACCCCGCACATGAGCACTTTAACGCTAGCACAGTGTTACCTTTCCAGAATCAAAATTAAAGACCTGTTGGGCTGTGGCCCGTGGCCCAACAGGAAAAACTAGTTTGAACGGTTGGATTTGGATTTGAATTTTGGACGGTTTGCCAGCTTTGTGCTTTTCTTGAAGTTAAAATTTCTTTCTTTCTTTCTGTCTGAAGATTGTATTATTTTTCTTGTTCTAGGTTTTTGTTCTGGAACAATTTGATCCCGGAATGGAATACAAGCCAGCTAAACTGAGAAAAAGCTGAAGATAACTCAAGTGGATTTTCTCTGCTGGTTTCAAGTTCGGTGTCTGTCCTTTTGTCCCTATAGCGAGGGTGGAGTTTAAGTTATATTATCGACCCGAGTATTTGGGACAAAAGACAGCGTGCGGACAAATCTACTCGTTCTCAGAGCTCAACCCGACATTCAGTTCAGTCCCGTTCGTCCTTAGGCTTGGTTCATATTTGTCCTTGTCCCGGTCCCTATCGGTTTGTCCCCAAGCGATTTCAAAAAAACTGCATAGCCAAATATGCAAATTTTTTGCATGAATACAGTTGGGGTCACTTGCAAATCGTATGCAGAAATTTAGCCGAAACGCTTGTGTCATTTCTTCACAGCAGCTGACAAAAGTCTGTCCTTGTCCCTGTCCCTGTGTCCTTAAGGACAAGTATGAACCAAGCTTTAGTGTCGACTCATACTTATAGCCGTATGTCTGTTCAACCGGCAAAATTAACGCACGCCATTAAGAGTGTATGAAATAAGGTTTGATTATTTCGTAACTTTGCCGGCTGAACAGACATACAGCTGTAAGTATGAATCGACCTTTAGCTGAGATCACTTTATTTATTTGCTTCGGACGTTTTCGCATCATTTTGTCCAATAAACGCCAAAACCGATTAAAGTCGTTAAAGGATCTCAGCTTTCATATAATAATTGTGCATAATATTCAATAGAATTTTTCTGAGAAAATTCACATAGCTACATCTGTTATGGGAAATTACATAAAGCTATAACGTGAGTTTAAAAAACATTATAATTTCAAAAAAGTTAGACAGTCATAAATACAAAGTTTTTATATTGCAAGCTTCTCTCTATCTGCCAATTCTTTTTTCATAAATCATTTTTAATTTCTAAATTTGCTTGTTAAAATGCTAAATACTTGATGTATTAAGTTTTACAATGCCACCAGCTGCCAAATAATGAGTTATGTACTTGTACTTGTGAATAGTATTATGTTTGTTGTCTTTTGATTAGTGGTAGTCACGAATCTAATTGACCAATGTCCAAGTTAACAAAATTTAAAGTTCATAATTCAGGTCAAGATTAATTTTGTTTGACTGCGGATACCGCAGAATTAGTGTCACTATTGTCAAATTTGGCAGCATGACTCTGGTTTGTCCTTACGCTGAGCGTGAGGATTTTCTTTAGCGTAATCCTTAGTGTCGATTCATACTTACAGCCGTATCAGCCTGAAATATTACGATATAATCACCCCACCAGTTTATTAAATACATTAGTGGCCAGACGTGGCGATGTTTTCGTATGTAATTTCGCCGGCGGATCGTACGGCGTACATAATATGGCTGTAAGTATCAATTGACCCTTGACATTCATAATCCTGTAAAACTTGGATTAGGTAGATTAACTTATAGAGTTACTAGATGTTAATCTAACCTAATCTTGTTAATTAACAACGTCTTAATAGTGACACTAGCAAGCAAACGTAATCTCGGGCCTTAGCCATCGCCCATCAGTCATTAGTTTGTGACTACCAGCCATCAATGTTCATCATGGCGTGCTCAGCCGGGGGTCAGGGTTGAGTGTCCCTGTGGGCAGGCCATGCCGTTTGGTTGGCTGAGTTGTGGACTTGTCCCTGGCTTGGCTTCTGTTCCTTCCCCACCAATCATGACTTGGTCTTATTTCCATGCCTGATTTACTCCTATTATTCATTATTGCTGCGTTTTCATCAAATAAAGCGTTTTTTGTCACAAAGGTGATGATTAGGTGCAAATAGATTGAAGAATTTATTGGGTAAGTTTACCATGTATCACGGTGTTTTGAATGCCTCGGAGAATTGGCGATTCGGCTATAGCCACTTTCATATACTGATTAGCCTAAAATAGCCGGGGATAGCTGTGGCGATTTTCAGCGAATACTTCCAATTAGACTGTTTTGCCGCAGCTATAGCTCGCCGTCGCTATTCTGGCGATTTTCAAATAGCCAAGTTTTGACTGAAGAAACCTGACTATAGCTGGGCTACGGCTATTTTTTAAATCAGAGATACCCATGAGAAGTGGCGATTTGGCTATAGCCGTTTCAAATGCACTGTTTAGTCTGAAATTGCTTGCAATAACTGTGGCGATTTTCAGAACACATATCCGATTAGACTGTTTCGCGCGCAGCTATAGCTGGCCGTGGCTAATCTGGCGATTGTCATATAGCCAAGTTTTGAATTCGAATTTTGATTTTCATATAGCCAGTTCTTGGAAGGCTGTAGGACAACGACTCAGGAATCGGCTATTAGCGCTATAGCCGTGTTTTGACTAGACATCGCCGGACTGTACGGCTATAGCCAGTTCTCGAAGGTCCAGTAAGACAACGCCTCAAGTATCAGCTATTAGCGATATAGGCTTGTTTTGACTAGAAATAGGCCTAACTGTTAATGTCCGGCTATAGCTCGGCTATTGCCGGCTGAGATCGATGTTCCAGCATTAGTCTGACATTTCCGGCCATAGCTGCTGCAAGCTTTGGCGATTTTATAACGTGCTGATTTGCCACTGATATTGCTCGTTGCAGCTATTTTAGCTGATTTCATATAGTCAAGTTTTGGCTGACGAAACCCGGCTATAGCTGGGCTACGGCTATTTTCGACATCAAGACAGACCCTTAAGACGTGGCGATTCGGCTATAGCCGCCAATAACCGTTTCAAATGCACTGTTTAGTCTGAAATAGCCAGCTATAGCAGCCGCCACCGTTGGCTATTTTCCGATTCACAAGACTAAGAAAATAATAAATGCAAAAGGAAGACGAACCACCAACCTTACGTTTACCAAGCTAACGCTTTGCCACTAAGCCCCCGAGTCATCTGGAATATTGACCCTAAGTGCAGTTTTAGAACGACCGACAAAAACTTACGTCAATGGAGCATAATAATAATAATAAAGGTATATACATAAAAAATTATTGAAAAAAGAAAAGGGGGGACGCACCCCGTGGCCAAAAATGATCGTTCATATATACGTAGTGACTAGCTATAATCTTACTTCACCTGGAGCTGGAATGTACTCTGTTAGCAAAACAGTCAACAGTGTAATCATCTTACATTGATAATTAAACGATAAGGCATTAAGGTGGACTGTAGCGCAACAGGGTGGCACTGTGGCAGTTGGTCGTTGGACTTCTAACCAATAGGTTGGACGTTCGATTCTGCAGGCCACACTATTACTTTTTTCAATCCGTAAATTCGATGCTAGAGCTCCGATTTCAGCCGGCAATAGCCGAGCTATAGCCGGAGAATCCATCGATTCCTAGTCAAAACACGGCTATAGCGCTAATAGCCGCTTCGTGAGGCGTTCTGACCTTCAAGAACTGGCTATAGCCGAGCTATAGCTGGAGAATCCGGCGATTCCTAGTCAAAACACGGCTATAGCGCTAATAGCCGCTTCGTGAGGCGTTGTCTTACTGACCTTCAAGAACTGGCTGTAGCCGAGCTATAGCTGGAGAATCCGGCGATTCCTAGTCAAAACACGGCTATAGCGCTGAAGCTAGCATAATACCACTCGACCACCTCCCCCCGTGGTTTACCTAACCATTAAAACACTTACAGTTATTATTCTATTGCTGCAGTGTATTTGTGTACTATTAATTACTACTATTACTACTGTGTACTAATAGGGTATTTGTTGTTCCTTCTAGAGAAGGAACCTTTGTTATCGGTTTTTAAGCGGCCTCAGCCGCCGCGTATCCTACTATAGTGCATTGTTGCATATGGAACGTTGGTAGGTCCTAAAAATGCATTGAATGTGTGTGCGTGTCTGTTCTTGATGTGTGTTAATCATGTTCGGATTTCATTGTGTACGCGCGCACAGCATTACAACAGCGCACTGATTCGGCAGTGGCAGACACATATCATCACAGCACACAGGTGATCACACAAGTGCTGACAAATTTGTATGCAGTTACAGTACTATGACAAAACCTGTCACAACAATGTTACCCAGATTGCGTATCAGCACGTCAGAGCCTGAACATTTTGAAGTCCATTTTGCAGTTTGCAGAACCATTGGTAAACCGTGCGGTGGCAAGACAGTCACAGCTGACTGCTGACACTGGTTTGAACAAAGATGCGGTTTCTAACCCGCGGTTTAAATTGTAGTACGTTACAGTGGAGTGGATTCGAATTAAGCTGTTTTCACAATGAAGTTATTAGTTTTTAACTTATGTATTAAACTTAACTGGAAAGCAAGGCGCTACCACGAAAACATGTAGCAGTTTGACACGTCGTGTAAATGTGTTGATTTAAAAATTTTACTGCCGCGTTTTATATTCGAGCATGTCGTAAAGAAAACTAGGTATCAAAAATTACAGTCCCGGCCAGAAATAGTGTCCTTTCGTCTTCGCGAAGGCGAAGACGCGAAAGCCATTCGCGAGTTTGAGAAAATTAAATTATCGCGAAGCTAATGCAGAAATGTTAACAGCTAGTAAGCCAAGGCTAAGTCTACGTATATATGCGTACGCTACGCATATTTATGCCTATGTGTTTAAGCAGGCTAACCATTTGACCTGCAAAGGAATGCGAAGAAAGGACACTACTTATGACCGGGAAAACTTCGCGAAGGCGCGAACAAAGAGCCTTTGCATTCGCGAAAAAGGGAACCCTAGTTATGGCCGGGACGGTAGTCTAACTTTACTCGCAAACCGTGCTTATTGCTCCGATAACAGGAATGTGCTGAATATATGTAGATCACCCTGGCCTATAATTTGTGTGTAATTCTAGCCCCCAGACACCGTCAGTATTTTTTGTCTCATGGGGTGAGTCGATATGACAAAAGACGATTTCGAACCTAATGTGGCGACAATCCTCAGTGTACCTGAAAAAGTGAAAATAGACAAAAACAAATAAGTTAACGAAAAATGTTTACCAATATCATTTTATTTTGAACACATCTTCATTTTGTAATGATGAACCCCCCCTGTTTTAGTGTTCAAATAACAGCAAATAGACGTCTAGTAATGCTTGTGTCCAATAAAAGTTGATACCTATGCAAATTAGAAATATTGATGGACCAATAAACTTGCAGACAAAGGCGGGCTTTCAAATTTGGCTCTTTTTTGATTGGACACTAAATGATCAGGAAGCAATAATATGCAAATTAATTAAATTTCATCACAGGACGGTCTGCGCTCGGAGGTTTTCCCAGTCAGTGTAATTTATTGATTTCGTTGAGGCGCCTTCATTATACGCTTTTAGATAGAAGCCAGGAATGATATGGATCGGATCGGATCAGCATGAAACTTCGATGCTGTGCTGATCGAATACGCGCACTTTCACTATCACAACGTTTGATAATTGCGACAATAGACTATACTATAATAACTGATTTTCTCATGTTCAGCAATGCTTGCAAAATTTATCTCTGTCACCAACCTGATTGAATTACTAAAACGATTGATGCTTGAAATAAAGATACAGTAGCTTTACGTACTTGGCACGGCTTACGGATTTGGGATGAGTACAATTTATTAAAAGGCCCTTCCTTATTTTTCTTTGACCAAATGTGTAGGTAACGTCCGATGTATGAACACTTGTTTGTCACCTTTTTCACACGTATTCCCCTAACTATTCGTATTCAAAATTCAATCAATCAATCACTTATTTAATATACTTACCGTTAAATTAAACGGTTCACTTTTAGCATGCTCATGTCATCGAGAACAGCAAATACCTAATTTCAGACTTGCGACAGCGGAAAAACTTAGGCTGTGCTGTGAGTAATAGTGAGTCAACTAAAGCTTCCATTCTCAAAACGACACAAAACAACTTCAACACAAATCCAGTTTCTAACCAAAAATGGACTGAATTAGACCCAAAATAACAGGAGAAGACTGAAAAAGCAGCTCTACTGCCTGAGTACTGGCCAAACGTAGGCGCTGACTAGCACTGTAGTAGCAATCGTTACATCTGCCATCTAGCGCTGCACTAATGCGTAAATCAGAAAATTTATCTACATTTTTCAGAAATTTTCATGTGGCTTGGTGGACAAGTGGTATGATCTCCGATTCGGATGATAGATGTCCCGGGTTCGACTCACGGACAAGCCCAATTTTTTCTAAATCAAACATTTGAGAAAAATGCTTTATCATTTTTTCTACGACCTTCGAAGTCTATTTTTCAACATCCCAAACGTTCTCAATAACTGTTCAAACTGTCCAAAAGGTTAACCAATATCCCGTTTTCATAATGCAGCAGAAACATCTGTGGCCCGTTTCCCCTTGTCTTTGTCATAGACGAGTTTGGTGTGTTTTAAGCGTCAGATCAAGCTGTAGTGTGAATTATTATGAGACTCGATTAATTGAATTTAACGCCTAACATTTAAAAGTCGTGTACGTACACGTGTGTACATGATGCTCGCCTGCTACGTACACATGTGTACATCCAGCTCGCTTGCTGAAGTAGTGAAAATAAAAACACTAAATTGACTTTCTCTCACAATTCAACAACCACTGTTTTAAGTCAAATTTCAATCAGGACATTATTGCTTACATGTAGAGATGTGGATCGATCAGATCGGTCCGAAATAGGTATTGAGTCGATCCGATCCGGATGTTTGATTAGCGATCCAATCCGATCCGATCCAGGCCCGGATCGGCCGATCCTGAACCGATTGGTACCAAGATTACGAAAACTAGTTTTTGTCCGAACTCTCAACTAGAGGTGGAAGGCCCTATTTAGAAATAAGAGCTGGAAGAGCCTAATTTAAGACTACAACAGATCACGCAGAAAGTCCGATATTGATAGCTAACCGTTTACTACATTATGGTAAGCATCTTTCACAGTAACGCATCGCAGCGCACAGGCAAGACCGCACAGGCTCAAACACCGGTCCGCAAATGGTCTGACAAACTTATATATAAACTTCGACTTTTTTAGGACAAGCCTTATAAATTCGGACTAGCCTTTGAGCCTTATAAAATTGCACAAACTTCCGACTACTTCGAAATATTGGCATCACGCTAAACAGAATACGCGATACAAGAATTCAACAACAGCTACTATAAAATGACATGGGCAGTAGACGTTCAGTCCGTTTCACAAAAAAATGTAGAAAAAAGCTTCGAACTGTATTTCCAGTCATTTTTTACACTGTTTATAGACTGTTTGCGAGTACTGCAACAAGTACAGTTTTATGAAACGAATGATACCGAATATAAAAATAGTTACAAACTTATAAACGGAGGTACATAGCAGTTACGTCAGAATGAAAACACATAAATATTCATAAAATGTTGATCTTTGGTATAAATAAGTAATTATTACGATTTCACCAAGCGTATGTTACAATCTAAATTTAAATTAATGTAAATAATAGCATATCAATAATGGAAAATTGGAATCCATTTCGAAATATAATAATTTATCGACATAGAATATATGCACCAGTTTTTTGAGGGAGTAGGGGACAAACTTAATATCCGGACAATTCTTGGAAGGTCTGTTCCAACTCTTCGGAAATAGCCTTGTAGCGTTCCTTCTCGTGTGCGAGTTCATCTGAAACGTTGTTCAAATTTAAATTGATTTTTAAATTTATTAAAATATTTTGCAACTGCATATTAAATACATTTTTGAAACCCACCTTTGCGTTACCTTTTCCTTCGGTACCTATGCCCTATGTATGCCAACTCCGAACAACGTCAAAATAGTTTTTAAATTTTCAAGTCCAAGTATATACAAAACTCAGCAGAAACATTAAAAGACCACGTGAACCAATATATAAACGTCAGTTATTTCAATTTTTAACTTCAACTAGCAATTTCATTACCACTATTTGTTAACAGTAATGTCTAAACATGCACGGTCTACAAATATGCAACAATTAATGGAGATTATGGACAGAAGCGAAGGCAGTAGATACAGCACGGGTTGCACACAGGCCAAGTGAACCAACGACTAAAACACCTAAGGCTTGTCCATACATGCAACTGGGTTAAAATTACCTTATCGTACACAAATACCCTAGAGTTTGCAAAATTTTGTAACATTTTCTTAAAACAAGCACGTTTTGCGAGTAAGGTTAAACTTATTTTTGACAGATTACGGTGCGACATGCTTGCTGTGCTGAGGATATTCTACGAATATAAAACGCGGCACTTGAAGTTTTTAGAAGGCAACATACATATGTAATAAAGATATCGACTATAAGGCTTAAACTTATTTTCAATCCAAGAGTGTCCACAGCAATAGTCAACAAAGTTCGCATCTGAGAAAAATCGCGCGCCAGTCAACTACTGCACTGATATTCATAAAAGTGTATGCTTGGCTTTTTATCCACACTTGCACCAAGCCGGGCTGAAAATCTCGGCTTAGCGCATTTGTAAAACCAAGCTCGGCTTTACTCCAGGCTTATTGGTACTCATAAAAGCTGGGATGAGAAGCCGGGCTTATGGTATTCATAAAAATCAATATCGGCTGTTTGTTAATCCCGGCTTCAGCAATTGTTTTATTAAGTTTTTTCATGAATACAAAAAAACTCGGACAAAAAGGTAGGCTTGGACTGATGTGAGAGTCAGACTGGTCACTCGCTCACGCTGTTGTGTCATAGCGGAACGCCAATCAGAACCGTGTCACAGCACTGCTGCCATGTCAACAGTGTTCAAAAGGTGTAGCTTCCGACACGCTGATAAACATTTCACGAAGCAGTGTTGTAACAGGTTTTGTGCTTTTACTGTCTCCTGTATGCAAAATTTATCCTACTTGACGTTGACATAATGCAAATGACAGTATGCTGAACGTAGCTAACACTGGTGAGACTAAGTACGTACACACAGGATCTACCACACACACCCACACAAATTGTCTTATTTGCTGACCTACCAGCAGTTTAACACTGGAATGGTGAGATTTGTGTGCTCTTGACGCACAGATTTGCACTATAGTATATACGCGGCGGCTGAGGCCGCCGCGTAAAAACAGCTGACACTCAACCTTCCACAGCCCCTACTGAAAATAGGCCTTAGCCACTTTACGCAGTATTCTGTTTTCTTTTTTGTTTTTTTTGTTTGGTTTGGTTGGGGGGGGTTTTGTTGGTGGGGGGTTGTTTTTCTGTTGTCGGCTGTGTGGGGGGGGTTTTCCCAAAGAATTATAATTAAATTGTTATTCGTGGATGAAAGTACTACCTTTACCTTAAACCATAAACCTTAAACCTTAAACCTGCAGTGGGAAGCGGGCATAACCAGTTTCAATTTCTACATCTGCTATACACCTTGTCCAAATTAATACAAGAGGAGGGGATGGAGGGACACCCAAATTCCAGTGTCTGAGGTCTCGTACAGTTAAGAAAAGATAAGTAGAGGAGAAGGAAAGGTAAAAAATCAAACTTTTTCGACTCAAATTTAGGCTATTTTTGGTCGAACAGGAGGAAGAGTCTTTAACATCAGGCTGGAGATTACCTCTAAATTAGTACCCCGTTACATGTCCCTGCCTTTGGAAATCAATTGAAATTGATATCTTAGCATCAGGTCAGTGGTCTATAGCAACGAATCCAAGGGCGGTTAGACGTTATGGACAAGCCTGACCAAAAAACTAGGTATTACACAGCACACAAGCACAGATGAACGCGGGGGGGATCAGGGGGGGGCAAGCCACCCCCAGATTTGAGATTTCGTGAAAAGCCCCCCCCCCCCTGATTTGACGCATCTGCCCGAAAACTCAAAAAATGCCACAGATTGCTGTTAAAAGCTTCACAGATGACCGAAAAGCTAAAAAGTCGCTAACCATATCCAAATTATAGCTCAAATGTCCCACTTTTAGACCAAAATTGCAGTTTTTTGGATTTTTTTTCAGCATCAAGCCCCCGAAACGTCGGAACAAGCCCCCCTAAAATTGCGACAAATCCGGGACAAGCAACCCCTTCCCAGACCGAGACCCCATGCACACAAGCGAAGTAATTTCAGATAGATTATACACCACAGGTGCAGCACACGTAGGCAATATTATTAAAACTGTAGTAATTTGTTTAACTCCAAACTGAGTATAGCTTCTAGACGACCTTTCAACCATAGAAACTGATCAAAAAACTTTTAGCTGATTCTGTCAATGAAGGGGACCATTACAACTGGCAGTGCGGAGAAAAGAACACGGTACATGAGGTTATGAGGATCAAGAAAAAGCTTGCAGAATCTGAATATACAGAAAATTTTGTAAAGTACCAGGCCACAAAATTTTGAACTGACCAAACATTTCAAAAAACTACAAAAAAGGAAAACCAGTTAGTGTTTTTTTGTTCGTTCTTAGACTCCCGAAGGCCAAAAAGAAGGTATGTACTCTGTAGACTAGTGTTTCAAAAAAATGCTGGTACAAACAGTCAATTATCACACACACTCGTTAGAGGAAACAATACGGCCAGTTACACACGTTTATGATAAAGCCACAAACACAAGCACACAGCACATCACACTCAGAGCCCATTGCTTTATCGGATTAAACGGACTGTACTTATTTTACTCCCAACTTCAGCAATATATACTGTAGTTTAAGCTGGTTAAAACTTACTCCTCTAATTGTAGTCCGGGTCACACGAGGGCAGATAAAAAATTCAAGGGGCGATTTTTTTGTCTATTTTTGTTTCGTGAGCCACTTACTGACTGCAAAAATTGCTTTTTTTCTGGGGGGGGGGGTAAACCACATGTGTGGAGTGGCGAAAGTGCCTACTGGAGGCTCTAAGCCACCACCACACTCAAAAATATTAACCCCATTTTAAACTGACAATATGGATTAAAAATGCACGCTTAGCGGACACTTAGCATAATGAGCATTTGGTATGCAATCTAAATCCATTTAGTTACACTAAAAATAGCAAGCTGTCCATTTAATCAGAAACTTCTGTAATGTTGTACTCTGGGTTTTTTTTTCGCAAAAATGTTCGCAATTGCGAAAAAAATTGCTGATTGCGAAAAATTTTCAAACTTTTTCGCAAAATTGCGACAAAAATTTGACGCAGTGGAGGTGAACTCGTAAGGTCTATGCGCTGATTTTTGTGGTTTAGTCGGAAAACATTTCCGATACATACCCAATTGACCAAATTTGCCCTAAAAATTGAAAATTTCTCTGACTTGATTCCCCAAGCCCGGACTCGTGCCACTTTGTGACTTGATGTTTCTACTGACTGTAAATGGGACACATTTCCTTCCATGTCTTATCACACCGACTGCATGTAACACTAATAGACAGGAGTCGGAGGTGACATAATTAAGTAACAATTCAAAATGTCAGCATTTTCAGGCCTAACATGGTCCTTGGCCGTCGCCGGATCGAATGAAATTTCTTTACGGCTGAGCATCGATTGTGAAAATTGTAAAAAATTACACAAAATTCTCAGGACGGCTCCATAAATTTTAATAAAAATGTCAAAATAGTTGCTTTTTGGCCAAAAATGGTGAAAACAATGTCAGTCTTAATCCTGTATAGGCGGAATAATGTTTTATTAACATTTAAATGTTGTTTTTTTTGGTTTTTTTTTTTTTTTTTTTTTTGGGGTTTTTGAGTTTTTTAAAAAAGTTTGCGCCACAGCTCTGAAGCATACGATTACCTGTTGGGGCTGAAAGTTGTTAAGGTTTTTGACATGTTTAAAATCCCCAGGCATGTCCCCCACTTTTTAAATAACTAGTCAATTTACTGAGAAAATAGCTGAAAAGCAAACTCACCGAAAATTTAAGATATTTTCTTGTAATTAAAACCCTCTAAAAATGTCCACAGGTGAAATTTCGAAAAAGTGAGAGACATGCCTGGGGATTTTGACCTTTACAGTACTGTCCCAAAAATTTATGCTCAGGCGTCACTTATAACTTGAGTACTGGTGGCGCAAAGTTTACATAGAAATCACAAAAACCTCGAAAACGCAACTACCACCTTAAATGTAAAGTCTACTGTGTTAAGTAACAAAAGTAAGTCTGCGAAAAAAAATTTGATTTTGCGAAAAAATTTCTAGCTTTTCGCAAAATTGCGAAAATTTGTCAGCGAAAAAAAACCCCAGGTTGTACTACTGTACACTTGATTTTCAGTGGTGTAGTTACATTAAAAAACTGTAATGCGGTAAAGCAACGGACCCAAAAAATTCAAAATAACTAATAAAAAAATTGTTACTAACAAAATAATAAAAATTAAATGGGGAGCTAAAATTCATAGCTGCACCAATTGATACAATCACACTACCAAAACGCAGCTAAATTCCGACCAAAGTTGATTTATGCAATATTGTTAAAAATTACTAAATACAAACTAGAGACTAAGGTGCATTACAAATTTACAGAGTTAAAAAAGTTTAGGCCTTAATTTTTTTGAACTCACACTCACACTATATACTGCATCGTGTATGAATATATCAGTGAAAAATTTTTATTCTAAAAAGCAATTAAAATTTATAAAAAATCCTATATGTCAAAAATATTAATGATACAAGCAAACAATATGCAATCATACATATAATATAATACTGTTAATAGAAAAAAGTTGATAACACACAAAACACTAAAGCCCAGTTACTATGTATCCGTAAGAGCAGTGCTAGCTAATAATTGATATTTCAGAGATATCTATTTGTAAGTAGACAATATATTGACTCAGCTTTTTTCACGATTTATACCCAAGATTTTATTAACATATTTTTGTTCTGTTGAAAAATGTAGCTTCTGGCTCAAGCCAAGTATATACAAACTAAGCTAAAATCTTGTCAAGAAAAAGAAAGTTTAGTCGTATTAAATGAGTGAAACTTATTTTGTGTACGCCCCAGGGACAAATAGACACCGAGCTTTACAGTACTGTTAGCATAATGAGAGTAATGGGTGGGAGGAAGATGGATCATGCTTGCACAGCTGTCATATGATGCGCGATCACATGTTAGCAATATCGGCTATAGTCCGTTCTAAACTGTCGTGCAAATTGGCTGAGCGTTCACGCAGCGCAGATAGTTCGTTTGAAAACAGTGGTTTACTCGCTACACCTAGCTCTCCTGATATGATTGTCAATTCAGTCAATGTTATCATTATTAGTGTTTATTATCATTATATCGTTATTTATTTCATAAAGCATGTTTTTGTTAAACTTTGTTTTCCAATATTAAAAAATTCTGCTCGATATAATATCAAGCCTTAGTCTTTTAATTAAATTTGTGAGTATTAATGTCACACTGTGAACTTCACCCACGAATTCAACCCTAAAAGCGCACAATATTTGTGCAATGTCTGATTCCTATGAACAAGCGTACATGTCAAAGATATGCCAGGCTTTGAGGACTTATTTTCTTCACTTCAGGTTTAAGATTTAAGCTCAAGCTTTTAGCTCAGTTCATGCTTAGAAGAACACTATAACAAGAACTCATTCTATAACGAGCTTGGTATTGGCTCATTCACAAAAGCAATACGCACGGCAAAATTTGTAATGTTAGTTTCATGCGTAATTAATCAAATACGGAGTTAGTTTAATCTGTCTAATCTATTTAATCTGAATGAATGACTCATTCAGCCCACCTTCTAGGCGATCAACTTCCTTCTGCAGATTCTGGGCAGAGCGTTCCGCGAATTCCGCTCGAGTTTCAGCCTAAACGCAAATTTTGTGTTTATTGTTTACATTTGTTTATTTTTATCTTTTGTTTATTGTTCAGTGTTATTGTTTTTGTTTAATAATGTTTTTATTGCTTATTTTAATGATTTTTTAATCAATTATTATTGACTAGATACTTATCAACGATATTGTTGCTCATAATAATGCTTAATCAATAATGAACAATGTTAGCCGCTACACGAATCTTGAAAATTACACAAACAATACCTTGGTTGTTAACCGTTTGATCTAAAAAACAACATGACTCTGATCAACTTAAAAACTTAGTTAAGTTGTATATAATCTTTTAAGAGTTCTTGGAATAAAAACAAAACTCACCACCAATATTAAAAAAATATTAATTATCGAAAAATAATGCAAATAAATGAAAACTAACGGTATTATGATATGATAGCAAAGCAAAACAGGCACACGACGATATTATTATTAAATTTTTATCATTATTAGGTATGTAATCAACTGAAAACAAATAAAGAAAAAAAGAAAAGTCACACAACAAAAATTATATCAATGCCACATCACAAAATATTTAAATAACAAAATAATAAAATATATTTAATCTTTTAATCAATTAAAAAATTAGCTTTAAGTAAATTGTTAATTAAAGAGTAATCGAAACCGAAAGTTCACTCATTATTAATATATCTACAAACAGGATTATTTATTGTAAACATGCCAAAGACATTTTGTTAGTACACAAACGCGATGCAGCAATAATGGATTGTTACGGTATTGAAGCAAGTCCATTTATCATCGATTATAAGACACTAAAAAAACAGACTAAAGCATACATGTAACGGGGACAAAATTTTGAAGGGGTCTCTCCGGCCAAATTTTAGGGATCCTTTCCCCCTGATCGACCGAAAATTCCCCAAATATTGCAAAAAAATCGTTAAAATTTCACAAAAACTGGCATATTTTTAGTGGGGTGGGCTGGGGGGGGGGCCCCCCCCCCCCATTTGGTCCGGAGCCCCCCCAATTTTGGTCGCGCCCCCCCCCCATAAAATTTTGCCTAAAAATATGCCAGAAAAAGCGGCCATTTTTTCAAAATTTTGCCCAAATTTTGCGGACCCTCCCCCCCGGCTCCTTGATTTTTTTTGGGGGGGTCCCCCCACCCCCCTCATACATGTATGGATTAAAGCTTTGCATTTGGTACTTTGTCTGATGAAAGCAGGAAACAAACAATCACAGCAACCAATACAATTACAAGCACAAATATATTCAGCACAAAACGTACATGGGCAGTCTACATTCGCATATCTGGGGCGGGGCAAGCCCCCCCACCCCCCGCAGACCCAGATAGATATGCGATTTCAAGACAAATCGCTTTTTTGGTACAGAAAAAAAGCACTCAAAACTAACCCCAAGTCCAGATAGCTGCAGAACACTAATAATTTTATTAAAATTTTACATATTCACAAAAAAATAAAACCTTTTTCGTCATTTTTCTGAATTCAAGTCCCCTAAACTTCGGGACAAGCCTTTCACCTAAGAAAAAAATTGGAAAACTGGGGAAAAGCCCACCTAAACTGAAAGCCCATGTGTATGATATATTAGTAATTAATATAATAGAATACAGTAAAATGGAATGGTGTATGATATATTAGTAATTAATATAATAGAATACAGTAAAATGGAATGGTGATTTACAACGGAGACTTTGTATATACATTATTCGTTTACAGTAAAAACTATTTGCGAATACGACACCATTATTGAAAATAAAAGTAATTATTCTCATTCCTACAATTAAAATTTCCAATTATATAATAATTAATGAAAATTTTTTCATACTGTGGTCTGCGGCTAAAGTATGTAAGTCAAAATGGATAAAGCATTATCTGTAAGCATACATATAGAATGTCAAAAATATCACAGCAAACGCGTTAATCCCATGCTTATTTGTCATTAATAAACCAGTATTCACTCTGCGTCAATTCACAATAAAAAGCGTCAATTCCTGCAATGGTTATGCCCAGTATACCCACCTTATGGTCTCGATCGTATGATAGAAATTGCATATATTTCGAATTTTTTAATTAGCTTTTCATATTAATCCTGTTGCCCATATATTTTATCCACCGATATGTACCGCTCACCAAATCTGTTATATCCCGTGGAAACTACATGGGCGGGGGGGCTCGGAAGACTACTCTAGACATATATATACTCTTACATGTATGCCACCCCCAAAAAACCTACACGCGGGTAGGGGGCAGTGGGATACACCTCCTTGTGCCTGCGCCTGAGCTGCTGTTCCTCTTAGCCCCAATGTCCCTCTCCAGACTACATACGGTTGTGGGGCGGTGTGGGGCAGTATGTGGCTGGGGCGGTGTGGGGCAGTATGTGGCAGTGGTGCCTCTCCACGAGCGTCCCCCCATCTCCCCCTCCTGCATGCATGTCCCCCAGAGACCATAGACGGGTATAGGGCAGTGTGGGGCAGTAGTGGGGGGGGGGCAGTGGTACCTCCTTGAGCCTGAGCGTGAGCGTGCGCTGCTGTTCCTCGTACTCGGCCTCCTTCTCCAGCGCCTTCTCCTCGCTCACCTCCAGCGACTTCAGGTTGTTGCCCACCACACGCAACTCCTCCTCCAGCTCGATGATCTTGCTGCACACAACACACTCACCACACACAATACACACACACACAACAGTAACACCAAAGCCCGGTTCATACGTGGCCATAATAACACAGGGTTAAGGACAAATTTTAGTCAGCTGGGGTAAAGTATATATATATATATATATATATATATATATATATATATATATATATATATATATATATATATATATTATATATATATATATATTCGGGGGGGGTAGTCTGACTGAGAATTGCACCCTCGCTGCTGACATGTGAATTCATACGAAAAATAGTCGCACCCTGAGGAAGAAAATGTGATTTAGTTTTGGAAAAGAATAGATTTTGACTTTTAATAGTACAGCAAGCAGTCGCAGAGTTGCCACTAAAATAAGTTAGTGGCGCAACTATTTTTGTCAGACTTTAGTGAAAGAACAGCAGCTGTTTCCTCTTTTTCTACACAAACTGGACTTGATGCATACTTTTTTCCGGAGAAAAAAATGAATCATTCGACCGGATAGTTTTCTTGGAAATGCTTGAGAACAAAACATTGGGGACAAGGCAACTATGAACCGGGCTAAACGGGCAATTCATACTTACCGTCGTACCCGGGCTAAGCAATGGGCAATGAACTACCGTCGTACCGTCGTATCCGTTAATCCGTTAATGGATATGCCAAGAAGTGCGAATATATATAGCGCCACTCACGCCACTAATTGTCTAATAGTGTGTGTGTGTGTGTGTGTGTGTGTGTGTGTGTGTGTGTGTGTGTGTGTGTGTGTGTGTGTGTGTGTGTGTGTGTGTGTGTGTGTGTGTGTGTGTGTGTGTGTGTGTGTGTGTGTGTGTGTGTGTGTGTGTGTGTGTGTGTGTGTGTGTGTGTGTGTGTGTGTGTGTGTGTGTGTGTGTGTGTGTGTGTGTGTGTGTGTGTGTGTGTGTGTGTGTGTGTGTGTGTGTGTGTGTGTGTGTGTGTGTGTGTGTGTGTGTGTGTGTGTGTGTGTGTGTGTGTGTGTGT
>JASANF010004484.1:0-98552 GCA_030248245.1 Trissonchulus sp. WLG1_4 | reverse complement strand
AAATAGTTTTGTAATTTAAGCCCCGTTTTGTTTTTGGGTTAAAAACGAATTTGTTGTCAGCACATGACATGAATATTAACCTATTTTTGCAACACTTTATTGTACACTTTATCAAATTGTCACACGTAATTGACAGAAATGTAGAAATGTTATGTATTACATGTCCAATTGTTTTATTTTAAGTCGCATGTAAACATCTTGTCCTATATTTGAAAAAAACATTTCAACAAGTTTTTTTGACCTGAGCCTGTAGAATTATTGTCTTGGTAGAACTGAAACATTTTTTTATTACATTTCTGTTTCTCGTCTTTTCACATGGAAGTTTTTTTAACATTCTGATTAGATATTTGAGCTAGTAGTTTACATAGTGTCAAATAGTGCCTTTCATTCTGTTTGAAATAGACTTGAAAATATTTTAGAAAATATGTTTTTTATAAAAAAACATACTTTCTGAATTATTTTTTTAAAACAGTTCAAGTCTTTACACTTTACTATGCTCTTCTTTTGCCATTTTTAACTGTTATATATTTTATGTACATAGTAATATGTCATATTACTACATAATGTATATATATATATATATATATATATATATATATATATATATATATATATATATATATATATATATATATATATACATGAATTATTTTGATTTTTGACAGTTATATAATGGTTATATATTTTGCACGAAACGAATATGTCCTTTAGTCGGTGATAAACTTTATAATATTTGAATTGTGTAGGTATATAGTTTATTTCAATATAATAATACATTCAATATAGCCTTATATAATTAGCATTGTATTGCAGCCGTACATTGCGACCATGGGCGATATATTCAGCGTGCAGGTGGAGACAGATCGCGGCGCCAAGGAGACGGTGTTCTTTTTCGACACTGCCGGTTGGGTAGGTGGTTCTTAGTGAATATCTCTTATAAGTAACCAGCAGCAATTTTGTGTTTTCTGGCACCTTTTTTCAGCACCAAGCAGGCGGACTTGTTTCAATGGGTCAAATCTTCGGGAAGCTTGCTCCCCCCCCCGCCCCAGACCCCCATGCACATCTGTGATAATTTTTCAAGCCCACAAGCTCCAACTACTTTTCAGCTTGCTACTTTGTCATTTGTTCTTTTATTATGCAAGTATATATACTATGTTTAAATCTATTCCGTTGAATCCAATTTTGGATAGCACCCGCTGTCATACGATAATCGCAGTTATGTCAGTAGTTTAGTTTTTTTCTATAGTTCGTGTCAAGCAGAGTTTCTTTAAGTATCGTTTAAATAGAATTTGGTCAGAATGTAAATTAGGTTCACGTTTGGGAATTAGGCCAGGTTCGCATCATAGAAATGGGCAGTAATAATCCAGCCAATCAAAATGCAGCTCTGACCATGAATCAACCAATCAGATTGGCTCATTTTGTGTGGGAAACTCTGGCATATTTTTACTGGATGGGGGCTGAGGGGGCGCCCACCCCCCCCATTCCCCAATTTGGTTGCTCCCCCCCGCATTTTGAGCCCCCTATTTCAGATGGGGTGCTTCCCCCATACCCCGAAATTTTTTTTTCCGAAAGGACGTTTTAGCGACTTTTAAGCTGTACCAAAGTCGTCTTAGTAGGATTTTCGGGTCCTTTTTCGTTGAACTTGGTATCAGTGTAGCTATTATAACGTATAAAAACGTATCATTTAACGTAATAAGAACTATTTTTTGCCTAAAAATAGTGATTTATCGCGAATTTGGTGCGCCCCCCCATTTTGGTCGCCCCACCCCATCCATAGACCAGATTGGCCAGGCCAGTATCCAGTGTAGATTGGCTTCATGTTTTTTCCTGTTTAAAAAAACCTTAAACCCCTACTCTATGACTTTTTAATTGAGACGCATTTTTTTCGTAGCTATATACTATATTGCTCATTAAAAATGTTTTTGAAAAAAGTCTGACCTCCTTTTTGGCTACGCAGCCCCCTTTTTTGGCAACTCCCCTTTTTTTCTACGTAACCCAACCTTTTTGGCTAATGCAACCCCCCCCCATAAAATTTGCCTTAAAAATATGCCAACATTTTGGAACAGTCTACGCAGTTAGTCTTTGTTTCATTCGGGTCGGCTGTGTCGCACTTGGTACTTGCGATTTTCGCTTGGCTTCGTGACTGCTATTGTTTCTCCGTAGGCTGACATTCACAAAAAATGTCTAGCTTAGCCTCATTCCCTGTCAAACATATATATTGTGAATTATACATGAATTGTGAATGAAAAGTATAAGTTTTATTTTTCACTACTATGTTTTTTATTTTATGCGAAAAAACGTCTAAAGTTAAACATCTTTTGTGAATACTGTCCATAGTGTATGTTCAAGTTGTCTCAGTTTGGGACTGTTAGCGAGGTGTCGCCTGTCTCGCCGCGATCGAAAATATCGTATATATATAGTCACTTTAGCACAATATGGGCGTATATCCTTTATAAAAGTCGGTGTCGTGCAGTAAGCGTAAGAATTGCGTTAGATATTTACTCATGAGTATGAAATATATTACGATATGTGACAGTAATTTCAATGTTGTTTACGATATCAGCGTTCATAATCGGAAAAGTTCAAAAATCGTAAGCGTATTAAAGTTGTTTGGAAGTCAATATATAATGAGATAGCGATAATGTTTAGCATAAATTTTGATGGAATACACACATTACTTATGTCGTATGCCGAGCTTAAAAATGGCTTAAAATTGGCCAAATATATATTTTTTATTTAGTTATTTTTGTTTGGGAGCTAAGATTGTGTGAACATCTTAATATTATGGTAATAAGTGTATACAAAAATATATACAATGTGGAAGTAAAAAATAGGTGCTGCTTGCTTCTAGGCACAGTGAACTACTATGTAAATGTTGCTTAAGTAGTTAAGTACTCAAGTGTTGACAGTTTCATTAGTATAAAAAGTATTTCTCAAGTTCCAAATTTCTTGAACCTGATGCACGAATCAAAAAAGCTCAGCCCTATGCGTTATTTCATACGAGCAAGAGTACATAATAGGATTATTATTAGCAAGAGATTATTACTAGCAAGAGTACATAACAGGAGTACAATCCTATTATGTACTCTTGATACGAGTGAGACGATATTATGTATTCTTATAATAACTGATTGTTTGAGCTATTTTTACATGCTTAAAAGTAAAAGCAGTTTCTCTGATGTTAGAGCGAATCGAAAGACGAAAATGATCATATTCTACGAAATCTACTTTTTATATAATAAGAAACTGTTCTTGGTAAACAGTTTGAAAATTGAGTTCTATTTCGTGGAAAAATACTGTAATTAGGTTCCTTGTGAAATATCCACCTGTGGAAACAGTGATAATTATCATTTTCTACGGAATAACAAGAATGATTCAGAATGTTTTTCAGGAAATTGTTTACAATTTTCGATAGTTTTTCTAGAATCTGAGTTGTTGCTCAGTTTGTTTTGATTTAGAAACCTTTTCTTTGAAGTACCTATGAGCTGGTGAGTAATGTAAAAGCACAAATATTTTGACGGATTAATTACTAATACTAATAAGTTAGTTTGTACACTAATTGCTTTTAGTCTCGGGTGTATGATAATGGTTAAAGTTGGGTTTCTAAGGTATATATGCATGTGGCTTGCCAGAATCTAGAAAAATATATTTTGTGCCATATTCGATGCCACGAATTTAAGTTATGAACCCCCTCTACTGACTGCGAGTGTGGTGATTTTATTAGTTTGTGTTATCTATTGGTTTCTAGTAGTAAATTTTATTATTATAATTTATTTTTGTTGTAGGATTCGGGGGATGGTGTCGAATTACCGAAGGCATTTCAGACAAATCCCGATGTAAGTTTCAGCTCTGATTTAGTGATTATAGCAGAGATCAGATCGGTAATAGCTGGTTTTCTACAAAGCCCACGGGTCATCGAAAGGTGACAGGTTATGCACATGTCACGCTGGGAATAATTAACGTGATTAGGGCGCCAAAAGCGCTATAATTATTGTGTTATGAAACTGGATACTGGTCTGATTACTCTCGTCCACCAACTTAACAAAATGAATTTTTCCTATTCACAGTTAATACTAGGTACTGTTCATTATCTTTATCTAGCTAGAAGCTTTTTGTGCTTTAGAACGCTTCACCTCGTATTATAGCCAAATTAATGCCCAATGATGCATTCTTCCTGTTCAGCAAACCTGAGCTAAGACTGGCTTTTTTGCATTTTTCCAATTCTGTTTTTGTTTCAGGCGTGCGTTTTGGTGTTTTCGATGGATAGCCCTGACTCCCTGGCTCGGGTGGAGCGAGCTAAGAAAGATTTAGACAAACTGGGGGCTAAGGAAAAGAAAGAGGTGACGCTAATGAGTTGATAGAATGTTAGATGGGCAGTTGCCACTAGAGCGCTGTTTATACTAATTGTCCTTAAGGACACAGGGACAGGGATAAGGACAGAATTGACAAATGCGTTTGAGCTAAATATTTGTATACAATATGTGGCCTAGAAGTGAACTCAACTATCCTCATGCAAAAAAAATTGGCTCATTTTTTGGCTGTGCAGTTTTTTGCAATCGCTTAGGGACAAATACTAGTCAGCCACTTTTCTCGAAGAAGGCTGTGCTTCTGAGTGTAATTGGTGCACAAAAACGTAGACGAAACTATTTTGTCAATGCTTCACAGCTGACTGAAAATATTATCCTTTTTCTGGGTTCTATCTTAGTGTTCTTAGGGACAAGTATGAAAGGTGTGGCTTTGATGGCAGAGGAGATAGTTTTTGTCGTAATAATTGACCTGTGTAGGTCACCAACCGCTATTCCAAGCCTTGTTTTTTCTTCTAAACACAAAGAAGAACGTCTTTTGGTTTTAGAATGGTTTGTATAGAAAAACACTAAATGTGCAGAACTGGGGCGGTGGGGGGGAGAACGTATATTTTTTGACATATTTTGGTAAAAATTAAAAATATATTACCTTATGTGGTCTTCAACCTATTACCTAATATTTGGTAACTATATTCTACAAATTATTTTTCCTATTTGTTTATTTTATTCATTCGTATTCGTATTATTCATGAGTCGGTATTCGTTTATTTTTCATGAGGGGCTGTAGTAGAGTTCTGCCCGGGCCTGTAGCGGGCCGCGGGCCGCGGGCCGGGCCCGGGCCGGGCCGGCCCGGGCCCGGCCCGGAGAGATTTTTCAGAAATGGGCCCGGCCCGGGGCCCGGCCCGCACATCTCCGGGCCCCGGGCCGCGCGCGGCCCGCCGGGCGGAATCGGCCCTCGGCCCCCCGGCCGGGCGGGGCCCTCGGGGCCGTAGCGGGCCTCGGACCCCGGGCCGTGCGCGGCCCGCCGGGCCTAGAAATCCATAAGCCCAGGGCCGTCTCGAGCTTCAGCAACGTATGAACAATGACTGCATTGCATATATATTGATGTTTACAAGTGCGCAGGCACTTATACTACACTTATACTACTGTAGCGGGCCGCGGGCCGCGGGGCGGGGCCCGGGCCGGGCCGGCCCGGGCCCGGCCCGGAGAGATTTTTCAGAAATGGGCCCGGCCCGGGCCCGGCCCGGAAGCGCGCTAGTCGGCCCGGCCCGGGCCCGGCCCGGAAAATTTGCTAGTGGCAGAACTAGGCTGTAGTGGTACCATCAACGTTAAAGGTTCGGGAACTCGGGAGATTGTTACCGAAATTTGGGGGAATGGCTTTTCTTTGTTCAAAGCGGAGCCCCAAATATTTGGACCTCGTTACAGCATGCTATGCGTTACGGTAAGTATTTCGCTTGTTTTTTTTTAATATTTTTTTTACAGATGCCTGTGATTGTGCTCGGAAACAAAAGCGACCTCCCCACCGACCAAAAAACGGTTGATCTCACAGCTGCTCAGAAATGGGCCCAAGCAGAAAAAAGTGAACGATGTTTTTTATTGACAGTGTTCTTTCAGTGTTTTTTTAATTTATACATTATCGATTGTGCGGATCTACGTAATAACTAGTATTTGTTTTTTTGTTTACTATTCGCTTGAGTCATAAATATACGCCTGGGAAGGATAAGACGTTTCGGTATTTTCTCCTGTCGGGATAGCTTTTTTTGCGCCTAGGATACAGCTTTTCTAAATGCCTCTAAAGCCTCCTAAAGCTTCCAAAGTAAGAAAACAGAGCGAAACTTAAAAATTTCACGCCTAAGTTAGTTGCGTAATTTTTTATTTTTCCATGTTTTGTCCTATAGTGTAAATACCAAACGGTTGTTCTAAAGCAACTACAGTTGGTAATCCGAGATCAAATCAGCATCAAGTCTAGTAGGATAGTAGATTTTTATTATTAAATATTGTATTGTAATTTTTTTTGGTATTTTAATGTTTCTCCTTTTTACTTTTTATTTTCTAAAAAACTTTTTATTTTCAATTTTTTAGCAATTTGCTGCTTTTTTAGTGCGCCTATACGAAGTGTCAGCTACGGACCGTAAATCTCTCATTGAACCTATTGTATATATTGTCTCAAGAATCTTCCATTCTCAAAGTAAGAGCTCGAGTAATTTTTTTAAAATAATACTGTAAAAAATGGTGAGCGGGTTCACAGGTGAGCAGGTTTTTAGGTTATAAAACGTTTAGGTATTCCCTGAAATAATCCAATCCAGAGATGTGGTGCACTGTTAGACCGGATTTCACAAAGTTGGTTCTGCTAAACCATAGTTTTACGTACATAAATGATTTGCACATAATTCCATTACGAAATATTGCCTGGTTCGTTAACATATTTCATAGATTTTCTTAAACCGTGGGCAGTGTTGAAAATTCAAACCTGTAGAATACCAAGTCTTTTTTTTCTGTACTTTGAGTCGAAGCTGAGCTAAAACCACGGTTTAGGAAATTTTACTTTTCCTTCGTATTATTCACAAATAAAGTTAAAGCTGATCTGCTAAAGCCGGTTTTGGATAAAACCTGCCCAAATGCCCTGGAATGTCTTTTTTTCAGAGGAGAACAAATTCACACTTCGCAAAGCGTCGCATCTGAACAAGGAAAAACAGCCGGGAGCTGCGATTTTGATGGATATTTGAATCGTTGGACGTTCCTTGTCAGCAGGGGTAGACCCAGGATGAAATTTTTTATTTGGGGGGGGGTCAAAATAAAATCTTTAGCAACAACAGTTTTTCGATCGGATTAGTGTATTCGCCGTCTTTGCTTTCGATAGCGATTTATTGCTTTTTGCGTGATAAATAATTCGAGTATTTCGTTTTGGCGGCCGGCAAATTTTGTTGAAACTTTAGTTGAAGCCAATAAGTATTTGATATTTGGATTAAAAAACTGTCGTTTTCAATTTCTTTACTGATGCTGAAATATTGATTTGAGCTTTTGATGTTTTGGGCTGCAAAGTATCTAATTCTTGTACTACATTAATAATTATCAACTATTTGTAGTTATGCAGATCCAGTCGAAATTTGTAAATTTAAATCATGTTTTTCAGAATTCCCTTATTTTTTACTTTTGGGGTTAGTAGAGAAGATGGATTTAAGGGATTAGGTTAACAAAATGCTTTCATAGACGATGTCATGAGTTATTGGCAAAGTTAATGTTAATCTAATCTGTGTAATCCAATTTATTAACCTGCCCTTTGTTGGTTTAGTATTAATTGAGCTATTATTCTGTGTTAGAATGGGTCAAAATCTTGCCTAATGCTGTTTAACTTTTTTCTTCAGCTACCGAATGCTTAAATTTTAGAAGTGCATTTAAATTAGTAATGTTATAATCTATGTTTGTCGGTTTGTGCTTTGTGTATGTATTATCATATTATAATATATTCTATATATTTTGCAAGTAAACATGCTTACTGCCTGTTTAGTGTTTAGTTTGGGCTTAGATGAGTAAACTCAAGGGCGATTTATACAGGTGACATCTAGGCGTCCAGAATAGCGTTTTAAGATTGGAGGGAAGGTTTGTGCGGGCTTGCGACATTTTCTTAGACGGCAGAAAACTACAACAGCGAACAGCGACAACATCGATCAGGTAATCCTCTTAATATAATCGAAATTTATGCTATGTTGTCAACTATAAAGCCATCACAGCGTAAAAAACGTAAAATATAAATAAACGTTCATTTAAATTGAAAATAAAAAAGTGCAACCGGGAACCGGCAATTTTCTAGACCCCCCTGCCGAGAAGCTTCCACCACGTCAAGCGACCGAACAACCAGTGCCAAAAGTAGGATCTCTGCGTATCTTCGACAGGATAGGATAATACCCTTGGAGCTCAACAGCAAGTTTGTCTGTGCTGGTAGGTAGTTTGTAGTATATTAAATTCAGAACAGTCACTTATACATTACGCATATCAGCTATCAGCATATAGCTAGGTGATAGCCAGGACCGGAGGATCAAGTCCAAATGGCTTCGTTCCTGCTGTAACACTGGCCCACAGAATTGGACTTGGAATGCCCACAGGAATTCTTGCTGTAAGTAAAGTCAGCGTTTTCTAGTATCACCAAAGACTCGACAGTCAAGAGCGTATTTGTCTCGGCTTCTTTTGGGGGCATTATGGTGATTAATATGTTCGCATGGCTAAACAACCATCGGCGGTAAAGACGCTAATTGCAGCTTGACTGGGATGCTGTCCAATCCCTAGTGCAATGTGGTTGCCTGTTGGTCAACTACCTAACCATGTTGTCCAACCCGGCTTATGTAACCACACACAAAACCAATAAGATATAAGACATCCAAGACATGGCTGTGATGTTCATACTTAGCCTAATTGCTGGTCAAGGAAGGCGTTTCTATTACCTGGATGGATTATCGCAGAATCATAGGCAAAGCAGGCACTGGAGGCGGACGTGCGGAAACCCCTGGCATATCTGACCCACAGAAGGGGAACAACACTTCGCCCCTTTTGCCTGTCACCTACGTTATGTATTATCGATGCACCTACTAATTATATTACGCACACACGTACTCTACGATACCTACGCAAAATAAAGTGCCGTAAGAGAAAACCTAGAAGGTATGAAGTACCGTAGAGCTGCAACTTGCAAAAGCACTAAAGCACCAAAGCACTAAAGCACGAAGTATGAACCGGGCTTTACAGTTTGCGTTAGTGGGTAACTCGATATTTAACTCAGCCAAAACGATGGGCTTCCGTTTTAGAACAACCCATCAAATTATTTTATTTTAATTGGACTAATTTATCAACGTATCAACCATCGATATGGTCGGTCGGTTGGTCGATCGTTAGATATATATACCTGTCTTACGATCAATTGAGGAGATATGGTCCCTATTTTACCTTTGAATAACTTACTTGATATAATTGTTTCCACTCGAAGCGTTGGTCAATGATTTCAAATGAAAAGGATGATAAATTTGTCTGGAATGGTATTTCATTAGAATTGAAGTGTTGCTTTTCAAAAATTGCAAATTATTGCAGTAGGATATTAAGTACTCAATATTCATGTGCGAAATTTTATTAAAATTTGTGAAATGCCTAAATAATCCAAGCACAAACAAGCAAACACAACAGTAATGCAAAAAAACAGTTATGCATCATCAAACATATATACACACTTACACTATATATTCGTGGCAACATTATTATTATACTATTTTTTGTTTAAAACAAATAAACAATACACATACACATACTATATACAAAATGACTTTTGACCAAGATGAATATTTTTGTTGTTGGACAGAAATTGATAACTTCAAGATAATAACAATATACTTGGTTAAAATTTAAATCTCCTTGTGAAATTAAATTAGTAAAGTTGAGGTTTAATTGATGATAGTTAATCTTATTCTTTTGACCTGAATTTCAATATGGAAAAATCTTTAAATCGATTTTCCGAAAGGTTCTGTATGGCTTTTGATACTTTTGATAACGGTTTTCCGCAGAGAATAGGTGACTGCAACTTTTTAAAAAGTCGTTTGTGTAGGCAAACCTTTCTAAAAAAAATTCCAAATTACGTTGAGCGACATTGACAAAAATGCACTATTTTTCAAGCTAATTTTTCGTTAGTTACTTTTTGGCTTCTCCATTTTTTCTCAACGGTTATTTGCACTAAAAAATACGCTTTATTTTTTGACACTGCCGTTTGTGTGGGCAAACCTCAGGTTTTTCTGATCGGCAATAGCCTTTTTTGATTCGTGATAGCTCTCCTCTATGTCGTTTTCTCAGTGTGAAATTTGACTTAAATTTAGAAAAGAAGTAGATGCAGGTGTACCTTTTTCGAAAATGTTGATTTCTGTTTTTGGTGAGATTCTGCAGCGTTTTCAAGTTGACCAATTTTAGAAAAACTAGTGTAGTTCGAGCCAAAACATTTGGATTATAATTCTAAGAAAAGATACACCTCGCAACATGTTTATCTACAGTTTAAGCTATAGATCGTAAAATTTGAACAAAGTTTCGCTCAGGTATGTCGTTTGAAAAATTGTGCGCATTTAGCGAAAATAGAAATTTTCAATCGGTCATAAACATTCAGAACAAGACAGCAGGAACGTGAAACCTACTCAAAAACCGAGCTTTGTAGATGACTTTAATATTTTTAAACGAAAGTTATTTTAGCTAGAGCATATGTCGACTTACATATAAGACAATAAAGTCATGGAAGTTATTCGGAGCGCCACCTTAAGACATAAATTAACTCTGAACCGCAGCTGCTACATTGTAAGAGCAGACGAAACGCAAATCAAAAGGGGTTTTTAATTGGCGCGCAAGGCTGCAGTGACATCATAAACAAGAGAAACAGTTATTCACTAATTAATAAATATGGTTAAGGTAAACTTTGTTTACAACAATCGGTTAGTTTACTTGTTATATGGCCAAACAACAACGACAACGACAACATTAAACATAGTAGATTTAAATAAAGTGACATTAAAATGTACGCAGTACTCATGTGCGGATTTTTTAATTAAAGCATATGAAATACTTATATGATCAAGAACAAATAGACAAATAAAACAGCAATACAAAAAACAGTAGTTCATCATGAAAAAATTACGCAAGAACAGCAAACTTTATATTAGTTACAATATTTAGTTTTTCATGAGTCTAGATATACTTTATTTAGAAACAAATAAACAATACATCATACAATATACAAACAGAAACTGACTTTGACCAATATGAATACGTATATATTTTGTAATGAATCATGTTAATTTATAATGAAAATACAGTAACGTGCGTTGAACAGTTCCCTATTTGCCGGCCATATTTGGAAAATGACGCATTTTTTGTGAAATTTAAAATTTTCATAACAACTTTGTCACGTGGAAACTAGACTCTAGTCCATTTTTCAGCAAAAATTTCTATTTGTAGCTTCACAGTCAACCTGCGTCATTTTTTGCAAAGCATAGAGGTCATCTTACGACGTACGGTTTTTACACTGTAGTGCATGCATTATTCATAACTAAATATTCTTTTTGCGCGGCCGCCTCAGCGGCCGTGCAGACTAATTTCAGTTAATGCACTGAAACTGAAAATCCATGTAAATCATGCTCAGTTTCAGTGGATCACTGAAGCCTGCTGGAATGACCAGTTTTTTTTTTTTTTTTTTTTTTTTTTTTTTTTTTTGTGTGTTTGTGTTTTTTTGTTTTTTTTTTTTTTTACTTTTTTTTTGACCCTGTGACTTGTGTGCGACTCGCAGCGCGTACGTTGTTGTGTGTATGTGTGTGCGTGTCTCTTTGCGCATAACAAACTACATTCGCTTAAATGGAAGACAGGCGTAACTTAAAAATCTCCGTTTTGAGAAAATGACCTTCAAAGTCTAAAGTGTGCTATAAATCATGCAAGAATCTCAAGATCATGTCTTGCCTACAGTATATGTGATACAATTAGCTCTTTCTGTTAGCACATATATCATCACTCAGACTTTGCTTTTAGTATGCTTAATAACTGTTTAATGAGATACGGCAGTTTTGCTCAAATCACAAAAACTTTTATTCACATACGCCAGTAGATACGTCAGTTTAGCAGAATTACGGAAACCAATCTAAACACGCCCCATTCAAAATATTTCGCAACAAACAATACGAAAAAACTTAACAATGACAACAATGTCCACAGTGTAAAACACAAATATCGTTGCAAATAACGTTACAAATTACTCAGATTCAGTGCCAGAACTTTCGTTGATTTGACCAGCCACTAGCAAATTACTGTAAAAAGCTTTATCATTTTCATTGCGAATTACTCTGTCAAATAACGACAGCAGGTCTTTTTTCTTATTGCCATCGATACCGACTGGTTTAGAATACATTTTCTGCAGCTGGAAGTTATCAGACTGTCGGCCCCGTTTTCGACGAACCGGCAAGCGCAAAAAGTCAGCCTGATAGTCAAATTTCACGAATAGTTCGCCCTTGTTTTCACGACGAGCTTCGACAACTCGTACGTGGTTCCAGTTCATAGGCGGACCTTGTTCGCCGTCAGCAGTGAACGTTTGCTTAGCTCCTTTAATCCCCAAAGAGTCAGCTGCGGCACCAAAGTTATAAAATGACTGATAATTAAGTTCATACACGACGTATGGATTCTGTTGTTTCGCCATTCGAATCATAGTCACGAACTGGCTTGGATTGAGAATTTCACCAGCTCGCTTTTTAGCTTGCTCGATCACTGAGTGTACTGAATCGCCCTCGTTCTGACCATGGTATTTTTCAAAAAAGTGCAGCCGGACACGCTGCAATGACCCTTCAAACCACATCATAGCAGCCAGCATTGCCGCCACAGCAGTATTTCGGTTCTGGCTGCTCGTGGAATCGCTGAACAGGTAAATGACAGTTTTGCCCAGTTCCATACATTTATTTAAAAAACTAGAAACGCAACTTGAAATTTCTGAAGCTCCGCGTCGTGCTTGGTCTTCTGGCCAAAAAAAACAATAGCCCTTTTTCTCTCCAACGTCGTAAACAGTCAAGTTATAACTAGAGAACAATCGTTTGTAGAATACGTCTCCAATGTTTGTAAGAGGACAGTACAATACTTGCTGCAGATCAAAGCAAGCTATCAGCTCATGGCTAGCTAGATTTTGTTTCAAGGAAGACTTGATAGCTCGCACACTGCTTTTTGCAGCAAAATGTCGCTCGTACTCTTGCTGCATTTCAGGTGTAGCTTGTCCACTCCGATATGTTTCACATAATGCGCACTGATCCTTTTTTGGGCGGAAAAAGGATAAATTAAAATCTTCTGTGAAGATTTTCCAGTATTTAGCATAAGTAACTTTCAGCTTTTCGAAATTCAATTCTTGTGTTTCACACAGATTTTGCAGCCAGTCTATGTATAGTTTATACATTTTTGCCACACTGAGCTCGCTGCAGAGATACTGGCGACGCGACTGGCTTTGAACATAGTGACTTTCTACCCGGGGGAACAAATTAATGTGCTGCTGCACAAGATCTCAAGCCTTGGCCATATCCGGGGTTAGCTGTTTCCCATGCTTTCCCCGCATATCTGGCAATGTTGTACCGCCAGCTGAAAGTTTATCTATAGCAGTACGCACCGTCCGCTCGGGAATTCCCAGGGTGTGCAGAAAATTTTTTTTACACACCTGCACTTTTTCACCCTCATTAGGCAAAAAATAAGTCAAAGTTCTGCCACGCCGCGAGTCGCGATCCTTCAGAGTTTCAGTTTTTTTGGCACTCGATGAAACATGAGCATTTACGTATGCCCATTGCTTTGCCCTGTCCGCCAAGTCCCAATAACAGTCCAAAATAGTTTGGCGTTTTTCGTCAGATATAAATCGACACTGTCTTTTACAGGTATCATTGCAACGAGGACCCAGAGCACGACGTCGCTCCACAGTTTTCCCCGTCGTGGCTGAGATGTACTCCTCTCCTAGGTTCCGTTTAGTTTTTGCAACAGTTTTCTTCCAACTCTCAGGACGACGTTTTCGTTTGCGAGAGCCAGTTGATGCAGTTTCTGGTTTAGGTCCTTCGACGTCAAAATCATGCTCTAGTGGCAATGGAGCATCGGGCGCAGGGGTGATTGGAAGCTCGGTGACATGATCACTAGCTGCATATGGTGCGTGTTCAGCACATGGCGAATCGTTCATGAAATGAGGATGGCAAAGCAATTGTAGACACGTTGGACACGCCGCCCAGATTTCTTCTGGGCAATTCAGCACTGAGCACGGCGCATGTTGCTGATTTGGGCTTGGATCTGCACGACGGCGGGTAGCAAGGTTGATCAGGGGCATGTCATCCTCAGAGCTAGAAGCCTCCGACAGTACATAGTCTGATGAATCGGATTCTTCTGTTTTTTCGATAGCCACCACTTCCCCAAACCACCAGCGCTGTTCGGGTGGCCACCACATCTTCACTTTAGTTGTAGTCCGAATCTTTTCACCTGGCTCCGCGGCACAGAGATCGTGAATGAAGACGACATTTTCCGTGTCATCATCAAACCAGTGTACCAGCAAATCACCCATAGTAAACCTGAAATTAAAAAAAATCAGCTGTAATTAATGCTAACTTGTACATTATAAGGTTTATAAATATTTGGTTAAATTTAAAACGATAGACAATCTTTTCGAACTTTTGAAACCGATAAAAATATTTTAAAAATACAACTCTCAAATTGCAAGTATATACATGATTAGTGCACTTTCCCGACCATAATTCACCGTTAGAAACGATTGGATGAGAATATAGTGCACTAAATTTAACAAGCAGGCCCCAAAAGGGGGCACGGTTCCTTTGCCGAGTGCAAATTCTGTTAAATTCTGCTTGTTTTACTCAACAAATTTCAGCTCTACTTTACTCTTGTGCATTTCCTTTCATATAAAAAGCAGTAGCACTTATATACACTTACTTTATTTAGTTTCAGTGCTTAAGTGTTGAATTCACACTATAATTCAACATTTTTGCCGAAAGCACATTCCATAGTTGTCTAAGCTGCTCGTGATTTCAGCACGCAGTTGCACATTTTTACAAGGAAATGTCTTGTCAAAACAATTTTGCAGGCAAAAATTGCGTATTTTTTCGCAAAAAAACAACTTATGGGGGTCGAACCTTGGGCCTTGACGTGTACAAATCTTCGTACTAGCGCTTTTGACCACTCGACCACCCAACTTCGATGAGTAAAAATGTTTGGTCATGACTATTGTTTAGAAGCATAGTACGAAAACAGACATCAGTCTAGACAATCACGTGATTAGCATATGTATCTAGTCTGAAAATTTACCATACAAAAAAATTTAAAATCACAAAATTCGAATAAAATGACAATTCTATACATGTGAAAAGTGTTGTTGACCATTATTTCATTAAAAATTGTAAGAAAATACCTGTTTACAAAAAAAGAGCGGTCGCTTCCCATACTGACTTTACGTGTTAATCATATACGCTGAACAACATGTGCCTGCTACTTTTACCCTACGCACAGTTGATTTCAAAACAATAGTTCCTTCTCTAGAAGGAACAAAAAACTAAAAGGATGAACAGTTCAATAAAAACACTGTTTCGCTCATTTGCGCAGATACGTCTAATATAGTAAGCATTTAACTACAGATAAACTTTCTGCTAGACTGACGTATGTACAGTTACGCCATGTTGACATGTTAACATAATTTTGCTAGAGTGGCGTATATCGATTTTCAAAATAATTAATGTTTTGTGAATCATGATACGCCATCAGTTCCAACTCTGAAACAGAAAAACCAATATGCATACACATACGCCGTTTTGACACAAAATAAAATCGACGTCGCTGAATTTCATGGCGTATGAGGCTCAAATACGCCAAATTTGGACTTACGCCACTCTTGCATTTAAGCGACTATGGCAGATTGAAAATCGATGACCTGCAATATCGATTCTTTTGCATCACTTTCAAGGCAATTCTTCCCGTGATGCACTTAACAAAACATTTAGTTACGATGTTAATCGAATCATGCAACGGAGCCGTGGCCTAACGGTTAAGGCGTGTGACTGGGAAACACAGGATAGGTTGTTCGATTCCCATCAGCTCTGAAATTTTTGCAATTTTTCTGACTTCGAAAGTAGAATACTGTTTTTAATTTGTGTTTCTTTGCATGATATGAAAATCAAATGTTATAGCATTCTAAATCCCCGGTCAATTCTTAAATTGTTTGTACTTACACAAACGTAAAACGTAATCACGAACAGATTTTCAGACTGATTCAGACTCGATTAAAAATGAAAAACTAAGTAGTAGGTACTGACGAAAAATTTTGGTGCGAGCCGCGCCTAATTTTAACGATACGGTAAAATAATACTTTATTGTGGTCACGTCTAATTGTGTGCGATCGTCAACAGAAATGCTTGTTAAGCTCAAGAGTTCTGCACAAACAAAAATTTTACCAACTAAACACTTAAGTAGCGGTTGTAGTTTTTGAGGTTGCGACAGGTTGTACTTTTTTAACACAACCAGGTTTTTTTTGTAGCTTCGTGCCAAAAATAACCCTCAAATAACGGACTAATACAACTATGAACTAATACTTTAGGATACCGCTTACAAACTTCAGTACTTGTGGGATACGGTATCATTTTATGAACTGTTAGCTAGACAGGCTAATTTTAGTTATGCAAATATGAGATAATCTGAGTAAGAGTGGGTCGATAATTCCATAGTTTGGTAATTACCGCACTTCATTTTCTGCAATAATTTTTCTCGGCTCATTTTTATCTTCTCTAACACAATGGCTTTCGCAGGTGTGACACAAGTCGTTTAGGTTTTGACAAGGCTGACACGAACGAGTGCGAAAAAGACTTATTTTAATAAACTTTCTGTTGGGTTATGCTAGAACTCTCTGACTTTCGACTCGGACTAAACACAACGATCACTTCTTTACTTTCACTGATTGTACCTTTAACGTGCAATATGGGCAATACGAAACAAACGTTTAGGGGTGCCCTAGGTACAGTAACAATACCACAATTTAGGTAATTTCTGCAATGTCGGAGCTCAACTCAACTCAAATAAGCTCAGTGGGGTAGCAGAGGTTAGAAATGTTTTTGCGGGGGTTTCACTCTTCGATAAATGAACCAAGGAGCTTCAGAAGACTAATCTACCAGTTTAGGTCACTTAAAAATCCTAGTCTTAGTTAAACTCAGTACCTCTGTTGGCTAACTCAGGCTGAATGCTTACGATCGCCTGAACGTATGTAAACCCAAAAAATATATGAGAACACTAACAGTACCACCTCTACAGGCGACCGTGTTTGCCTATTATAAAATTTTCTCAATAATAAAAGCACACCCTTGAATTTCGGTTAATTTCTAGCTAACTAATTCAACGTGTGGAACACTCAAACCTTTGCTATAGCTCTACTTAAACTCTAACTTGAGCGACTGGTTACAGGTGATTTAAGGTGGTAATTGCGTTTTCGAGGTTTTTGTGATTTTTATGTAAACTTTGCACCGACAGAGCTACGAATAAAGCCTGAGCATGAATCCGCTGCTCTTCAAGAAGTAAATTTTTGTTCGTTTTGATTGCTGTATGAATTTTTGGCAGAGTACTGTAAAGATCAAAATCCCCAGGCATGTCTCTCACTTTTTCGAAATTTGACTTGTGGACATTTTGAGAGGGCTTTATTTACAAGGAAACCTGGTAAATTTTTCGTATGTTTATTTAAAGCTTTTTTTCAGTAACCTGACAAGTTATGAAAAAAATGGGGGAGATGCCTGGGCATTTTAAACATGTCAAAAAGCTTACCAACTTTCAGCCTCAACAGGTAATTGTATAATTTTGGGAGAGTCGTAAATTGGGTACGAGAACAGGCGATTGTGCTACAAAGAGATTTGAACAAAGTTTTACATATCATGGTTTTTGGAACACTCATTCTGGCGGCTTGATTTCTGGTCCAGCAGAGTTTTTTGGCACTAACTGTGAATATTATCAATTTCCGGTGAATAAAAAATTGTATGTTTTGTGCTTTGTTAAATTTTTCTGTAAGTTTCGAGCAACGGAGGATAGTTGGGGAATGGATTGATCAGAATAAAAACTGCAGATACATACTTACGGCGGCTTATGCCTGGATGCCCTGGTTTTTGCATGAACCATACTTTTTTAAAACTAAAATAGAAACCGCTTTATTCACAAACGACGGAACACTAACATGGGGAATGAAATATGCAACTGTAAACAAATTCGCTTTCATTTTCAATTCCGGTCTAATGGAAGGGTCGCGAGTTCCTTGGTCAGTGTTCCGTATTTTGCGCAACTTTTTTCTAAAGTGTGCGGATGCCAATCGGGGAAGTCAAAATTCTGCCGCCTCCCTGCTAGAACCGACAATTCAAAACAAAACACAACGCACTGTTAACAAATTTTGGTGCTTTTCAAAGATTTGGCTTTAATCTCGGCAACTAGCTGTCAAACCACCCCGAAAACACATTTATCTAAAAAATTTTATTGAATGGGATCCTACATATATTTGTCTCTACCTTCTTATATACGGCGATGTTGAGCCAAATCCTCGCCCAAACGAAAATCTACCACAATGTTCAAAGTCTGGACAAGCACAAGCTGCCAAACAGTTTAAGGAAACATCTAGAATAACAGTATGTGTTCACCTATTGCACAGACACACGATGAAAACAATTGGGTAAGTCGTGTGTACCAAAATTTGGCTAACCAAGCAAATCAACTTTGGTTTAATGAAAGTTTTGACCATGATTCTCCTTTTATGACAGGGACCTTACAGACAGATGAAGTCTCTGATAAATGGTCGCGTCTGTTTTACAGTCGGAATCATCTAACCAGGGTTCAGATGTTAGCGACAGTTTGAATGATGAACAGTTAGTTATTAACTCTGCTGGCACCAGCAACCCTGTTTGGGATACAAATGCACAGAATAATAAAAGTAGACCTAGAAAAAAATAAAAGCAAAACCAATCTGGATGAATTTAAGATTTGATTAATTTCGTGGATTTGTAATGGTCTAAATTCGCAGAGCAAAAAATGCTAAAAAAGAAAAACCTATTGTTGTTCTTTTACAAAAAACGCGTTTTCATTGTCACCAAAAGACTTCACAAATTCTTGGGTATACAGCGTACAGAAAAGACTGAAATTTTACTTTAACCAGAAGTAATTGTCCAATGGACTACTCATTCTGGTGACAACGTGTGTACCTAGTGAAAAACGAAAATTGATCTGTAATAAAACAGAATACCTAGAAGTACGTCTGTGGATTAAAAATTACGAGTTCATAACTATAAATGTTTACAATCAGCCTAGTATATGCGTACGCTTAGCTACAATCTACAAGATAAATGCCATGAAATCAGCTTCTTAATAGTTGGGTATGAATTTATTGCACACCATCCTCTGTGTGATTTACATAAATCCAATTCATCGGGTGAGGTTTTAATTGAATTTTTGGCTAACAATGAGAATGATTTGTTACTGCGACACAGCAACAATAGCACTTATGTTTCTAAATCTCATTGTGGCGTCTTTTCTACACTTGATTTTTTCTAATGCCAGGATTTTTCAAACAATGCGCAAATGTGAGTCAATTAAATTACTGCGGAAGCGATCACGTACAGCAAAAACTGTGTTTTTATAATTCATGTACCATATGTGAACAACCACAAAAGGACTTAAAGGACTCCTAATATTACCACATGGAAAAAGTACCTTAACACTATAGAAGAAAATTCTTGTCATTTAGTACCTTCAAAAACACATATAAAGCAGCATCTCAAATTAAAAAGTTATTCTGCCGAGCTGCAAATGTAGCAATCCAAAAACATAACTTTCGCAGAAAACACGCATAATAATTAACCAGCAAGAATTGGAATGGAAGCTGAAAAAAATTAATGCGAAGATATCAAAAAACAAAAAACTGTCTGACGATTATTAAACAATAGCACGCAGCTAGAACAGCTAAGCGGATAAAAAGTTTTACTGGAAACAAATGGTCTAAATTTGCTAGTGCTCTAGATATCAGACCGGCTCCAACGCAAATTTGGAGAATCCACAAATCTCCTGAAAACCATCCTATGCGAAACAATAAAGGTGACCTCATTACTGGAAATCAGAAACAAGCAAACCTTCTGGTAAACTTCTACACCCGTAGACAGCTAACCCAAGAAACGCCTTTTGATCTTTACTATGTGTGTGCATCCCACACGATGCAGAATTGTCATTTACTAGAGAAAGAATTCACTGTAGAAGACCTTGAATACAATGTAACCAAAATAAACCTTTCATGCCCAGAGGATCATGGGAGATACCACATGATGAACTACCATATCTGGGGCCATGCAACTTGACTAGTCTATTCTAGCTGACAGGATCTTTGAACTGTTTTATGGGGATTTGTAGGTCTTCGCATTTAGCCCGCAATTTTTAATCTTACTGCCACTCAGCGAAGCCTATGCTTAATAAAGCAATGTGCAAATTTGACTTTTTCTATCGAAAAAGTAGTATTTTCTTTAGGGCGACATTAGGAAACTCTAATGCAACTCCGGTCGTCTGCTTTTTGTCCATCAGATACAGCAGATAACGTAGTTTATTTCTAGCATTTAACTATGGCAGGCTTAGAGTTGCTGTGTTGATACTCTAGGGTGAGGTACATATAATACCTGAGCGATGGCGCAAAATTTTACAAATTCTTAACTTTGAGTGCTTTGAGTGTCCCTTAATTGACTGAGCATGTTATGTTCACCATTCATTCTTCTATCAAATGGTGGTTTTGCCTGATGTCTCTACGACGCACATAGTTTAACCAATGTCAAACAAGCCCAATCTGCGGCCAAACCTTCAGTAAGTATTAAGTACTACTTTAGGTCGTTAGTGGAGAGGTCTTGTCCGAGATATTCTAGTAGCGCCGATAGCGAAGGGACGGTTGATTGACCATCACCGACGCTGAATGGCATTAAGTAAGTAAGTAAGTAAGTGAGTAAGTACTACTTTCAAGCAAGCTGACCAGTGGGTCAGCTAAAACCTGTTGTGCAGCAATTAATAATGTTACTCCAAAATGTGTATGCAAGCCGTTGTTTTTTGTTTCAGCAAATTGTGTATGATTGATTGATTGATTTATTTAAGAGCAAAAACAAGTAACAAATTACCGCCAGCATAAAATCCTTTACGGACATACTATGCTATAATGCCACCAGGTACAGAAAAAAAAAACAAAAAACAAAACGAACAATTACATCAAATTATACATATTGTGTGTTAGTTTGCACTAAAAAAAAATAAAATAAAATATTAGTTTCAATGGATGTTTATGTCAGGGATTTAGTCCAAAAGACAGATATTTATGCAACATGTTGGAGGCGTTTTATCATACATTAACTGGTGTTTGCAAAATTATCATGTTGTACATTGACAAAAAGCTGCGGCAAAACGCTATACGCAAATATCAGCATATGCTCCACTGCATTTGTTGGCAACACTGAACACACTGGCTCGTCTTATGTATGCGTCTCAAGCTCAACACAAGTTTGTGAGCCCACAACATACACACGACTCACTCAACCAAGTACCTACGCAATGATAAACTGTGATGTTTAAAGTTAACAACTCGTAGTTTCCGGCTACGGTTTTACATACATATGTAGTAGCTTGTCAGCTAATCTGCATGTTAGTTGCATAATGCTGTCACAATATTTAGATTTTACATTATGCCAAAATGTTTCGCCGCAGTTTGTTTTCATATGCAGTCATAGTATGTACATACAGACGATGTACTGCCATCCTAAACGGCGATGTATTTGAATTTGAAACCGGTTTCAGTCTAGTTGGATTTTTTAGTCATAGTAGCTTCACATTGCTCATTTTTGACCTCGCGGACTAAAAAATTTAGGATTCAGTATTTTTATAACCCTTTCATGCCCATAGGATCTTAGGAGTTGGGAGATACCACATGATGAACTACCATATCTGCGGTTATGCAACTTGACTAGTTTATTGATTCTAGCGACAGGATCTTTGAGCTGTTTCCCGAATCACGACGCATACAGTCAGAAAACAGGTAGTTGTCTTCTGTAGCTACTTGGTTTTATTTTCCACGGGTGGAGCCCCCGCAAAAACATTTCTAACCTCTGCTACCCCACTGAGCTTATTTTAGTTGAGTTGAGCCCCGACATAGTCAGCAATTAGCTAAATTGTGTTATTGTTACTGTGTATCAGCAAGTACCTACGGCATACCCCAAACGTATGTTTCGTATAGCCCACATTGAGTGTTAAAGGTACAATCAATGAACCTAAAGAGTCGAAAGTCAAAGAGTTCTCGCATAACCCAACAGAAAGTTCATTAAAATAAGTTCATTTTCACACTCGTTCGTGTCAGCCTTTTCACAACCTAAACGGCGTCGTTTTGACATTCTTAGATAATGACTTCGTGCTGGTTTGATGTCAAGTACCTAACATTGACTTGTGTCACACCTGCGAAAGCCATTGTGTTAGTGAAGATAAAAAATGAGCCGAGAAAAGTTATTGCAGGAAGTGAAGTGGGGTAATTATCAAACTACGGAATTATCGACCCACTCTTATTCAGCTTATTTCGTATTGGCATAACTAGCATATTATTAGCCAATATAGCTAACAGCCCTTAAAATAATACCGTAACCCCCAAGTACTGTAGTTTGAAAACGGTATCATAAAGTATTAGCTGATGATAAGGTTTTGTGTAGGCCGGGCAGGATATATAACGGGCTGTCGATTACATAGAGCATTCATTTTCTTCAACTTTTGTCTTCCATTGATCCGCTAAAGACTATACTGAGTGAGTTTACAAGTCATTTTTCGCCGGCTACATACATACAAATGCAAAGCTGAATTTTTAGTCTAACAATAAGGTTGTAGGAACAGGTACATAGGTGGTACTGGCGAGTGGTATAAGATAAAAAAAAGTATGAGGAAGAGGGGGGGGGGATAAAGAGGGGGGGGCGGGAGGAGGGGGGGGTGTAGGGGGGCCCAAAAAAAAAGTTTTGCGCCGCGGCAGGAAAAAAGGAAGAGTGTAACTCTTCCTATTATGTACTCTTGGTGGTACGCAAACGGTAACTGGTAGGTTACTTACTGGGGTTACTTAAGCTTAAAATGAAATATCGAACTAACAGACTACCTAGTACCTAAGCGAGTTAAAATGAATCAGCGGCCTAATTTTAGTCTGAATTTGTTACTCAACTACTGCTGGACTAAACGGATTTAACATGCACGCTTACTATTAGTATGCGTAGCTAAGTTCGTTTAGTCTGACTAAAAAGCAGCGTGCTCGAATTTAAATCCGTTTAATTCAGAGGTTTTGAAATGGCATTTTCACCATAATTTTCAAACCGTTTAGTCCGATTTAACTATTTTAAATGAGAATTAGGACCTATGAGACTTGGGGGCTGTGGTGTAGTGGTAGCATGCTTGACTTCGAAGCAGGCGGCCCGGGTTCGATTCCCGGCGCCTCCATTTCTTTCATTCTTTCGAAATTGGGGCATTCTCTTTCCATTAAACATAACCGTATAACTTTTTGATTCGGTTAAAAGGAACAGGCCCTATGACTTGGCAAGGGAAACCTGGGTACTAAAACCACTATATAACCGCAATTTGAGGTCTAGAGACTATGCTCCGCTAACGGCGCGGCCGAAAACGTGTAGGATTTGCACATTAGATGCTAAAACGCTGTAGGGATTTCAATATGTCAACTACATGGAAGGAATGTAAATACGCCTCCGGGTCGGGCCTATAGCACTGTGAAGGCAAAATTGCACAATAGCGTTCACTTTCGCAACAGTTTAACTAATTTTTGAGATATTTACAAACGACTGACGATTGTAGCATTATAACAATAATTGAAACTCGATTCAATGTTACCGTAAAGTGCAATAACCAGACTTATACTGCATTCAGCAGCCTGCAGTCTACTTATACTGCACGCTTTATACTGCACAGTGCACAGCCAGAGTTGAAATCGATTTACAAGTCAGTTATAGCACTGGTGGTTGTGCTGAAAGTAATTGATACGCATGTGTGAAACCCTAGTGCAGGTGCACTCGGAGTTTCACAGAAACATGCGTATACCTATGTAAATCACTTTTAGCGCGCCAACGAGTGTCATAACCCATAGTTACGATTTAGGATCAACTGAAAAAATACATGTTACGACTGTAGCACATAACTAAACCAATGCACACGTCTCGTTGTTGCGTTTTTGTTTCAGCTATGTCGTTATTTCTGGGATTTCTGACCCTGTTGGCCACTGTATGCGTAAGTATACGTTGTACCACGGTCAAGCGTGTTGAACTATTTTTGTAGTTTTGTACGCACTATGATAAGAGTCTGCAGTATCGATGTATCATACTGGGTACAGGAGGGTACTGTTGTAATTCGCTTGTGCACGCAGTGCGTGTAGTTAGCGTTGGTCATCATAGAACAAGTTGCGACAATGCTTCACAGGCTACTTACAAAATCTTGAATAATCAACTAATACTAATCACTGCTCAGTTATCTTTTCTTCGTATGTTTTCAAAAAAAAATTGCAAAACATCACACGCAAATCAAAATAAAGAAGCGGGCTTAGCTGTTTTTGCTGTTTTTAGATGTCAAATGCCATGAACATCACCACTCCCGTAATGATCCATGTGTCATGTTTTGCAACGCCCCCGATAATGGTAGTGGCCCACCCGTAAGTACCGTTATTTTAATAATTAATATTAATATTAAAAGTCAGTATTTAAAATACTTTTAATATTAATAGTTGTATTAATATTAAATTAAAAATAATTTGAGAATTTTATTTATATTAACATTAAATTAAAAATATTTCAGGAATTGTATTTATTTGAACTTATTTAACTCCGTACTGACGGAGAGTAGTAATGTATAGTGTATAGGTGACTATAATAATTCTAAAGTAGAATCATTTAGTATCGTACTGCTAAATACTCGTACGATGGCCTCGGCAGCTCGAAATCGGCGGCAAACTGGTGCGCATCAGTGGCCAGGTGGTTCGGTCCTACCCGGTGCACCCGAACCTGGTGCTGGAGTGCACCTTCACCTGCTAGGAGTGCGACTCCATCACCACCGGCGGGGAGCTGCAGATAAAGTATACGCAGCTGGTTGTTGTCTACCTATTGCGTCTGGTACAGCACTGGTCGGTTTTGCTGGGACAAGCCGGTCACCTTTCTGATTCAAACTGAGCCTGTAATTACAATAGCCTGTCCGGCTGTTGTTTTCCTTGGGCACCATTTTTACCTTGCTAGAAATCAGGTTACAAACTACAAAGTCAGGGTGGATTTCACCACGCTGGTTTTTAAAAACCATGGTTTTACGTACGTTTTTATATGATTTGCACATAATTTCATTACGAAATATCGCCTGATTTGTTCGAATTTTGTAGATTTTCTAAAACCGTGGTTTTTGCTCAGTTGAAATTTCAGCAGAATAAAAACCTGCTATGCTGCAGGTTTCAAATTTCAACTGAGCAAAAACCATGGTTTTAGAAAATTTACGAAATTCGTAACGAATCACGCGATATTTCGTAATGAAATTATGTGCAAATCATATGCACACGTACGTAAAACCATGGTTTTTAAAAACCACCGTGGTGAAATCCACCCTCAATGTTTGTCAAAAGGGGGTTGACTTAACAGGTAGATTTGTTTGTTTGTTTGATCTTTAAAAAAAACTGCTAATCAGAAATAGCTAGCGATGATAATAGTATGACAATGACCTTCTGTACCTAACATTCAGACTCGGGAACATATGGCTAAGTGTAATTTGTAGTCGAAACAGGTGTTTTAAGGGGGTAGTGTCGTGAAAGCAGTCGATTTTGCGCGATTATAAACCTTTTTTAGTGAAAGATAGGTCATTGTTATTTATATATTCTAAAAATATGTTTTAAGGCAAATATTTTTGCCAAGTTTCAGCAAAATTGATGCAGCATATAGTTAGCAGTGAAGTCGCGAAGTCGGGAAAATGACGTTTTGAAAACCTATTCACATTCGATAATTTCGTCACAATTAAAAAAGTTTTTGTTTAGATTTTTTACATAAAGTAAAAGCACATATGCTCTAGTTTATGCACGCGAAATTTAGTGCAAATTGCTTGAGTGGTTGTGGAGTAATGCCTGTTTGAACTGTAAAACTGTGCGTAACCTATAAAGTACTCATAGCAATAATCATAATTTGCAAAAAATGAGACATTAATTTTGAAATCAAAAGAAAAACGAACCTTTATTTTTTATTTTTCTTATTTGTGGCAAAAAATTGTGGGCAAAACATTACATGTACTTCAGAAGCTGGCCAATCTGATATCTGGCTTGATTTTTTGAACTTTTATGTCTCTATTGTGTGATGTCTGGCTCACAAATGGTGATTGGTTAAAAATATTGGTTGATATTGGTAGTCTAGTGCCCGGCAATATTTATTTGACACCTTATGGCATTTCACTAGTTTCTCAGTGAACGTACAATTTCAAAGCAAAATGTTCTCCTTTTGCAGGCCATGACCAAAACTGCTTTGGCGACACTACCACCTTAACTAACATGTGAAACATGTGGTTTAGGCTTCACATCACCTTGTCATGAGTGTTAACGACAACCTAAGCTGATATAAACATGTACGTTATGTGAGCTAAATGTGCGTGCTCAGACAGTTGTCTCCCATTTTTCTTCGTCCGAATTTGATGTGATAAGTCGGTTTAAGTTGACGCTCAAGAATACTAACCATTCCATTCATATTGCCTCAGAGCAACAATTAGCACTACGTCCTGCTAGTGAAACTTGTCGGCCTAATATTTCACAAAATCATGCCCTTCATGAGGATACCTTAGGTATCCGAGTAAAGCGAGCTGGTGGCCGTGTGGTCTGGCGTGACAAAGTTGTCCCTGGGAAGCTTGCCTAGTCAGTGGCAGCGGGTCAAATCCCAGCCAAAGCCTGGACTTAGTGCAATTTAGAAAAATTCATGCGTAACTAAGCCCAATTAATTGCCAAAATTAGCACACAAAGTAAGTTTTTTCAACAATTTTTTCTTTTGCCTTTTATGTTGGTTGTTACTAGCCAATTTACGACAGTCGGATTTTTTTCTCTATTTGTTAAATAATATTTGTCTGGATGCTTTATATAATATAATAATATTTGTCTAAATTTGCTAAATAATATTTGTCTATTTGTCTAAATGACTCTATTTGCCGCTCACGAAACGTTAGCTGTAGTTGGTGACTAGCAATGAGGCAAATTTGCCAAAAAAGTACATTTTGTCGTATACAAGCATAACTGATTTGAGGTGACATAGAGTTACCCAAGCATTATAGGCTAAAAAATGGAAAACATGTCTAAGTATAAAATTGGTCTAATTTAGTTTTGTTAAAAATTGCAAAATTCTTTGGAGTTGATTCCAAAAAAATCAATGGGCTCGTGTTACATTTCCGTTAGCAGCTCAATACCTCTGTAGCCTCAATTTTGGCGAAATAGTCTTGTCACAAATGTTTGTGTTTTAAAATTACATAAGAAACTGTGGCATTCAGAATTCATAAGTATCGCTTGGCACGAATGGTTTTAATACATAGCTTAATGCGATCAGTCGATAATATCTAAGACTTGTATAACTCTTATTGTACATATTACAAACAACATTGTTTTAAATTCTTTTTCTGATAATGGACTGTTTCTCTCTTATACATTATATTGTTTTGAAACTAGTTTAATTGGACTTTCACTTTGAATTATATCTAGAATTTAGGATTAAATTGGACTATTTGAATAAATAACACCTGTCATTTTTCTTGAAGCAAGCACATGTGAAAGGTACATCTACTAGTGTTATTAGCAAGCATGCAAACTTTAAAAAAATACTACGCAGAAAATTTTATCAATTCAAAGATAGCTGGGTCTTCCAAATTTGAATATGTTTCTATCCTTGCTGCGCAAGAATGAACCATCTGCAGTTCTACTCAGGACATTGAGTGGGGAGTCCTGACACGTCATTTTTTACAGGAAAAACTATTATACGATAAGTATACGTAGCGTTCTAATCAATTGAGCCGTAAATATGATTAAAGAAATTGTCGCAGTGATACAGTAGGTAGCGAAACCAGGAAACAAGCCGTCCATCGGTTGCTAGCGAGCCAGCCAGCAAGTGGTACCGAGGCCGGACTAAATTCGGACTTGGTGCAAGTAAAAATATGTAGGTTGGGTAAAACCTACAAGCAGTTGTTTTGCAAAATGACGGCTTGTATATACCGCTATTGCTATAAGGGAAAGACTAGCGCTGAAATAGAAACATGAAAACGCAACATAACACGGTACACTTGGCGTACACTGTGCAACGAGCCGTTTGCTTGTTTTGAAGTTTAAAATACATATGTATAGGATTTTAACGGCTATAAATTAATCTTAGCAACCACTTGTGTTTTTTATTTAAGTTGTAGGTCTGACATAAATATTTGATAGCATTTCATTGAGCTTTTTAGTTCTGATATAGTTATTTGATAGCATTTCATTGAGCATTTCAGTCAGCAATCAGCAGAAAGTGCCCTTGTAGTGTAAAAAATTAGGTAATGCAAAAAAGTGACAAATTTGTTTTAAAACTGGATTAAATTAGAACGTTTTTTGGATTAAACCTTTTGACTAAACTAACAGAAGGCCAGTAATGCATGAGAAGAAAATGCCGTATATTATTTTTTCCAAAACACGGTTACCGGACAGTAACTGTGCATATTATACATAACTAGTGGTTAAACATGGCAACTTAAAAAGGAACGTTGGTTGTCCAAGTGCTCAACCAAGGTCAGGAACAAAGCACTTGTATTTTTCATCTTTGCGCATGAAAAACCAGCAATGGTTTAGGGCAGGTACAAATACAGTACCAAGTATATTCGTTTGTGTGACTAAAATTGTTATGAAATCATGATTTTAGGAAAATATGATAGGAATTTTATGCGTCATAATATTATGCAGTCTACAAATCGTTTTCCTTTGCTTCAGCTGGGCATGCTTTATGTTATATAATGGTTAACGCACAGGATGTACTCTTTCAGAATTAACCCGTCATGGTCGGGTCGAGGATAGCGGGTGTGTCGCAGTTACAGAGTTTATGCTTTTGAGTGTGACGCATCTACGAAGCGAAGATGTGTGTAAAGGCGGTTGATGAAGCATAAATTAAATACGAGATTCGTTGCAGTAATTTGTGAGAGAAGTTCGGGCAGACTAGTTGTTGGTGAGGTGAGAGGTGTTGGCACTGCTTGGTGACAAGGAAAGCCCTCGGGAGTGCGGGCTGTTAGTCAAGGCGTAATGCTTGGTGTAGTTATATAACTTCAGAAATGAGCAGTGCCCCTCAGTCTGCCCTTTCTCAAAATGTGTCTAGTAGTCGGCTAGGTTGGGTAGTCACAAGTCAGTAGCGGAGTTAAATTAATATTAAATTAAAAAATAAATTGAGAATTTTATTTATAATAATATTAAAATAAAAATATTTTACCAATTGTATTTATATTAATATTAAATTAAAAATAAATTGGCCGTATTAATATTAAAAAGCACTTTATTTTTAATATTCTTTTTAATAACGGCTGCGCATATACAAGACAAGTATATGCCTGTGCAGAAACTGACACGCTGCATTTATATTAACATTAAAATTGCTTTTTTTATACATTTTTAATATTATTTTAAATACAGCTTAGCTCATGTGTTCGCTTTTCAACCAGAAATTTGTCCGTGAAGTCACGTTGGCATGGCTATTATTTTTGTGTTAAGGGGCCCATTCCTTTGCAGTATTAACCCGCCGTCTTCTGAAGTGCCAGTTGACACATCACGTGATAAACTCCCAATCGGAGACTACAGTAGCTAACAACTAGTTGACATAGGTATTTATTCTAGTCAACTGAACTTCAAAATTTTTTCAGGAAGTAGTGATTTTTGTGTTTAGCGGCCAAATTTTTAACCTACTGCCACATAACAAAACCTGCGCTTCACTGAGAAATATAAAAATGTCACAATTTTATCGCAAAAGTAGTATTTTTTATTGCCGCATTAAGACTTTTGACTGTGACGTCAGCCGTCAGCCCAGCCTTCTACAGTCGGATACAGTCACTGTTGTAGTTTAGTACTAGCCTTCGCGCTTCAAGTAACGCAAGCGCACTTTTCCTGTGTTAACACTCTAGAGTAAGTACATATTTTGCTTGAGCGACGGCGCAAATTCACAATTCGTTTTCTGAATTATAGTAAAAAAACATCAAAAACACCGATTGCGTGAAGGTGGTCATAACTGATGGCATGGACTAAAACGCTACTATAAAAGTTTGAGGCTAATAGTTTTAACGAAAATCCTACTTTCAACATGCTTTTGACTTAAAACAGACATTTTTTGTGAGCAACCATAGACAATTAGAGCAAAAACTTTTATATCCTTTCCCGTAATTATAGGGTCTTTCTCCCGCAAACTTCGGATTATCACTAATCGGTCAATTAGACTTACTAATATGATTTCGTCTTTTCAACTTCTCGACAATGGCAAGCAGTATTCCAGAACTGCAAGCTTAAAGTTAATTTTTTTCAAAAATCAAAAGGGTAATTGGGGTCCCTAATTCTAGATCTGGAGTCTATTTTTAGGAAAGTGTCTAAAATCAGGACAGTGTCTGGATTTCAGAGAGGGGGAAATTGGGGGGATTTCCCATTCGAAATTCTTTCTGCCTGAAATTTTACACAAGGGTTCCCCCTTTGGTTTTTTGGTCCGGCCAGAAAAAGTTTCAGATACGTCTCCAATAGCGATTAGACCAAATTTTGTCTACAAATCAAAAATTTCCCCAATTTTTTTCTGCAATTTGGATTAGTGTTTTTTGCTTTTGTTTTGCCTGAAAGCATATGCATGTGCATATAGTTGTATTGTGCACTATGTATTTGCTTAATGCAGTGTATAGTGTATCGTTTCAGCTGTTTTATTTGGTACAAAACAGACATTTTTAGCAAATGTACAGTGTTTTAATGCCAAAAAAATTTCGGAAAATTTGCGGAATTGCTAGATTCAGGACCCTTGCCAGCCCATTAGTTTTAAAATTTTCGGTATTTTGAGCTCAAAGCTGCTCAGCTAGCTATCTCATGAGCTTCTATTACAGTTCAATGCTGGTGAGGTCCAAAATTAGCAAAAAATGCTAATATGTGTAATTTTTTGAGTTAAAATTGCAATTAAGTGCCCTTTAACTAGTTTCAAAAAAATTGAAAAGTCAGTCCTACCCCGAAATTTTTTTCTGGCTACGCCACTTCTTATTATTATGCATTTTTGTACTTAAAACAACCCTAATTTTAACATTTCTTTGTCCTGATGAATGAATGACTCATGCCTCCGCATTAATCAAAGATTTCTTTGACCTTAAGCTGCGATTGATTTAGATAGATATACTTGGTCCTAACCTTGTCGTAGCCCTAAGGAGCTGTCTATGCGTGGGAGTTGGTCCAACATTGGGATGCTGAACACAAAGAACTTAACTTCCAGAAAAAAACCTCCATTTTTGCTTGTTGCCTAGAGTATGTAATTACGTAGTAGTCAAGTTTCATTGCCCGGATTCAGTATCTATTACGTGGGGCGCCAAATCTTGCCCCCGTGCATTATTGTTTTAAGTGTCACTAAAATAAAAACAAACTCCCTCCAGGTTATTGTTTCGATTCTAGTGGTGTTGCTTTTAGCTTCTGATCTGATGCGATTGTCCACAATTTTAACGGCATTTTTTTTCCATTGGAGTAAAAAGTAGTCATCCCAAAAACAGTAAGGACAAACAAACACAAGGACATGCCACTTAGGGACAGTTTTTGAGGGCAAGGACAAATCACAATGACAAAAGGACAAAAACGCAGGAACCACAAAGGCAGCACACCTGTAAAGCGAAACAGGAAATGTGGTGGAACTGTTATAGTGTTGAGGGACAAGGGGAGAAGGATGAAGTAAGGTTGAAACGTAAAGGTGAAGCGAGTGCCTAGAGAACGTTATAGCGTCACTGAAGTATACTGGTCATGACAAGGGTGCACACTATTGCTTTTGCTTGCAATGTTTGTGTTTTTAGCATTAGCTAAAACCAATGAATTTTGAAAATATTAATATTAAAATTAATATTAATATTAAAAATCGAAAATTTCGTATTTTTATTAATATTAAATTAAAAATAAATTGAGAAGTTTATTTATATTAATATTAAATTAAAAATATTTCAGGAATAACATTTATATTAATATTATATTAAAAATAAATTGCCAACTTTATTTATATTAATATTAAATTAAAAATATTTAACGAACTGTATTTATATTAATATTAATACAAGTCTAGTGCGTCTAGTTTAGACTACTTTTAATAATAAATTCCATTATTAAAATAACGGTAACCGTAAGTTTCAATGCATGTAAACTGTGTAACCAGCAAATTTTGTTCGAACCAAGACTTGGCTTTTTTTTCTGAGGCTTACGACTCACCATTGTAATTATGGGAAGTGAAATATTGTGTGTGAAAAATCTAATGAACTCAATATTTGTAGCTAGCTAATCATGCGATTTTACAGTTACATTTGTTCAATAGTAAGACATTTAGGGAATTCTAATCCACCCTAAGGGTGGAATTCTAGAAGGGTGACTAGCGACTGACTAACTTAATCACTCGTGAAACGTTTGCTAAACACCCTGACTATCTTGATCTGCATTCTAGAAAATTTTCTATTTACGTATGTCTGAGTGTGTGTGTTTTCATGTAAGCTGGCCGCTCAGCCGATTTTTTGTATTGAAAACGCTCTAAAGCCACTGATTAACGAATCAAGTGTTTAAACGCTGACTAAACGCTATTCTGGAAGATTGATTAAGCAGTGATCATATTTTTGTCAGTGATTGTCTATTCAAGCGTTTAGTTTTCAGCCAGCAAAGTTTTTATTCAATTAATCTTTTATTACGCGGCGGCCTCAGCCGCCGCGTATATACTGTAGTACAGTTGCTCACTTTAACACGTATCTTTTGTTCATGTGTATAATTGTACGTGAAAAGTTGGTAGGTCCTAGAAATGCATGTAATGTGTGTGCGTGTGTGTTCTTCGTGTGTGCTAACCTGACCTGGCTATCACGCTGGAGTTTTTATATGCGCGCGTACATTATGCACTAAAGCACTCAGGTATAGCCAGACGCACATTATTACAGCGAACAGATCATCACACATAGCACATGCGTTCTGACAAATTTTACATGCAGTGACAGTAAAATGACGAAACCTGTCACGACAATGTTTTCTAGATTATTATTTATCAGCACTTTAGAACCTGAACAATGTGAATATTATGTAGAAGCATTACCTACAAAACCATTCGGTAGCAAGAATGATGGCATTTCGCTGCGACAAAATCTTCGCAGTTGACGCTGGTTTTGTGCGGTTTTAGCACCTGCAGCTAAAATGGTGTTTTGAGTGCAATAGCATTTATACTCAGTTTTTACAAAACGGTTATTAGTTTTTTAACTTATGTGAAACTTAACTTGAAAGCAAGATGAAATCACGAAAACACATTGCAGTTTGACCTGTTATGTATGTAAAAGTCTTGCTTTAAATACTTTTTCCGCCGCGTTTTATATTCGAAGAATATCCTCAGCCTTACAGCATGTCACAACGAATTCTATCCAAAACTAATTTATCTCTACTCGCAAAACGTGCTTGTTTTTCTGAATAGGTCACTATTTTTAACTATTAATCAGTGATAATAATTACTAATACTTAATTAATTGATCAGCTAAATAATTATGCGGGTATCAGACTGAACATGTGGTTACTTGACCTATTGTAGGGTGGTGTTTTACACGTGAACCGTTTCACTTGATTTCCAAAATAGCAGTGGTCTTGCTACAGGCAAGTTTTTGCAGTCAAAGCGTGCCTATCGGAAAATACCAGTATAGCAATGGCAAGCAATAGCCGCGGTGAAACTATGTAAACGGAAATATATGCTGAAAATTGTAACAGCTGCTAACGGTTAATTTACAAATTTCTGTTTAGTAATTGGCTATGAGTAATAGCCAAATCGCTGTTTTCACGAGACGTTTAAAAACCGTGAAACATGGTAAATGTACCGTACTTTTGTCCTCATGAGTGACCGGCAGTCTTCCAGAAACAAATGTTGTGGTTTCGGACCACCAAAAAACTAGACACTAAAATCTTGCAAAAACATTAAAATTTAAATTTTAAAAAAAGTATGTAACAATGTTAACTTGTATTTTTGAAGTCCTGAGGTCAAGAGAAATCCATTGGTACTAAAATTATGCAAATCGGTTTAGCAAAATCCATTTTCTGTAAACTTAGACTTGCCATAAGGCTCGTCTAAGTTTCCATTGAAAGTTTTCAGCAGATAAACCACTGATTAAGTTGAGCAGCCTTCCGCAATCATGACTATCTTTTTCAACGTTCGACAGAGTTTTGTCACTACGATTTCTACACGCTGAAGATAGACTCGTCTGATCGCGTTCTACACTGAACATAATCACTCGTTTATAAATTGAAGATAAACGTGCGATTATCTCGTAGTCACTGACTAACTTAATCACCCTTCTAGAATTTCACCTTTAGTTTCTAGCAACTTTTAAAGGCCTGTAAACACGATTATGGATAAAGTGTAACGTCAAGAATGCTCAACACTGCTATAGCTCTTAAGTGATTGCTTTTTCAGTGTAATTAGTGAATTGACCTGCCAAATACTACATCACAATTAATATTTTAAAAGTAGCACATATGTATCATGTAGCTCCTCACTTAGCCGTTCGGCGATTGCAATTTCACTTTTTAGGTGCTATACGGATGCTATGCAAAAGTTTTATTCGGCTCCACCAGAGCAGATGATGGATGGCTTTACCTGCGCGGGAACTTTATCACACCAACTGATGACGTTGTATTCAAAAGTACAGATGTGTATGACAGAAAAGAACCTAATTTTTGATGAGTAAGACTTTACTTTCTACTTACTTTTATAGGTTTGCTGTGCTAGCCTTCCAAAATGTGCCATTAGATGGGAATGTAAAAGGTAAACAAGCTCGTCTGCTGAGTGAGAAGTGTCCCTTCTGATTGAGTACTGATTATGACCCTGGAGTGTTTATGTTCCGCAGGGTATAAAACGCGGACATAACCGCGCATTAGAGCAAGGTTTTAGCAAAGAGCAAAGCATTAAAAAAATGTAATCCACTGTAATCTCAAAGGTGCGTAAACCTACTAATAAATTGAGGTAACTAAATTTTCATTGACTATATATAGCTAACTATTGTTCATTAAAGACACAATGTTTGCTGCCGACTGAATCATCGTTCTTGTTGAAGTTACTGTGATGGCAACAGCTAATAATAACATATACCTAAGCATGCGCCCACGGTTGTAAATTTCCTAGGTAAATTTTATTTTATTTCAGTTTATGTAAAATTCTAACTTTTTCTCATGTGTTTCAATAAACACTGCTTGCTGAGTCGCTTTACAGTACTGCTTTACATCAACGTCTCCTTAACGGCCGGCTTAGCTCACTTGATAGAGCGTCCGATTCTTAATCGGAAGGTTGGTGGTTTGAGTCCACTCCGGCAGTCACTTTTTGAAATTTCATTATACCGATTTTTTGCAAAGTCAAGCACTACAGAATCTATCACTAGCTAATTGACCTACCTTCCCTGCCAGTGTCAGTTAACACTGGAAAATTGACCTACCCAAAAATACATACGATTCAGAGATTCTGAATATAGTATATACGCGGCCCCTTCAGGGGCCGCGTAAAAATACAACCTTCAACCACTGCGTATGTACATATATATATGTTCATTATCTATAGAAAGTCTTGTATTTCAGTTAATTTTTTTTGCAATTTAACTTGAGTGCTAAATGTTTTATTATATATTTAGGCACAGAGTTAACAAGGTTAGATTGCACATGTTTTTGATTGTAGCAGATAAAAATACCAAACCTTTAACTAGCATTTGTTAATTTTTTGAATACTGTTTATATGACTAAAAGTTAGTGCATATAATAATTCAGGCTAATCTTAAAAATGTTTTTAACTCACATCAAAGAATCTAAGATATCTGTTTCAAATTTGCAATTGGCCAAAAATCATGGGAAATGTACTAAAAATGATGAAAGAACAAAAAATTTAGAAAGAAACATTAAACTGAGATATTCTATTAATATAGCAGGAGGTTCAAAATTACAGGCATTACAGGCAAGCAATTTGCATACTTAGCTTTTACTGTCGTGAAATAATTGGATGGTTTCAGAAATTTGGTGGCGGCAGGATTAAACTTTGTAAAAGTTCCAAGTGTCGAAAGCATAAATTATTCTGAAAGTTTGCATGAAAATTTTGCCTGTTGAGTAACACGAAGCTTTCAAGTAACGTCAAGCGCAGCAGTGTATCTTTACGGATAGTAATGTGCTTGAAACACTGACTTCTTTCTGACTTCTTGTGAAACATTCCTGAACATTTATGGTAAATTTTACAGAAATAACATTAGTAATTCTTAGTTTTACACGTACGTTTGGATGATTTGCATATAAATTAATTACAAAATAATGTCTGATCCATTCGTAGATTTTTTTCAAAGCGTGGTTTAGATCATCTGAAATTCAAAGCCGCAGCACAAGAAGGCTGCGTTTTGATGTAATTTCAACAGAGCTACACCAGGGTCTAAAAAAATCTTGGTAATTCGTAACGAATCAGGCAATATTTTGTAACAAAATTATTAGTAAAGCATATGGAAGCGTACGTAAAACCATGGTTTAGTAAAACCACTTTTTTCTAAGATCCACCTGTAGTTTTTAAAATTTGAGCCAGTTCTGAAGGTTTGGCGAATATCTGTCAGCGTTTCAGATGTGTCAACTACCCAGGTGCAACAATTGTGCAGAAGTTGGAGACGGTGGTGAACCCGGAACTGATCGGTGGTTGCAAGGACTATTTGACGACAGAATTTGAAAAGTGTAACGTCAATTATGACGGCAAAACAAAAAAGTTAGCTTGTCATGTCACTAAGCAAAACAAGCACCTTTTGCGACTAGTGCTAACTTAATATTTGGATAGAATTCGCTGCGACATGCTGGCAGTGCTGAGGATATTTCTCGAATGTAAAACGTAGCACCTAAAATTAGCATAATGCTTGGAGAATATGTACAGCTGCAGTCCATTTCAAATTGAAGTTCCTCCAACGCCTCGGCTGACGCCAAGGTTTTCGAAGCGCCGGATGATGCCATCCGACGCTAAACTTTTGTCAAGCATTCTGGCTCAACATTGGCATTTGGTTGCGACTTGCCATCAAAGGGCCGGGGTTTATAGTGCACGGGGGGGGGGGGTGAGCCAAACCAAACTTTAAGCACTTGGGTGTACTACAAATTATTAAATTAAACCAACAATTAAATTGAATTTGTTAAATTGAATTTGTTATGAAAAATTTTACTTTTATTTAATATACTAGAAAAATATATTAGTTTCTAAAAATGCAAAAGGTCGTCGGGTGATGTCATCCGACGGTGTCGGAATTCGGACGGCACAAGGCATTTTTATTCGGAATTCGGACGGCAAAAGGCATTTTTATTTGGAACTTACTGTACATAGCTTGCATTTTTTTGATTTAAAAAAATCGAAGCGAATTTTTAGCCAATTACAAGAAATGCAAAACCCCAAAAATACATAGTACAAAACTTTCAGAAAAGGAGATCTGCCCGATCTACAAAATCATATTAATATTTTTGATGTACTCCCTCCAAAATTTTTGCTGAATAGTGCATAAAATTATTTTGAGGCTTGAGCATAGCACTAAAGCTAGTGCTACAGCAAGGATACTATGTAGTTTAATTTTGACCGGTACCAATATAAGTAGCTGCTGAATTTATAAAATATAAATCGGTATGCACAATATGCAGTATGCACAGGCGGTATTTACAAATATTAATAAGTTGATGAAATGTTGGTCTATGTAGTTTATGTGTAATGCTCACAATTAACACCAAATTTCAGTTCGGTTTTACAGTTACAGGAAGTCATACAAATTTATAAGTTAAATTCTGTAAGCTTTAATTTTGAACAAAATGTGTGACGAAAAAACAAAGCCCCTGTCTTGAATAAAGCCTCAGCTAAGATATCCACGCAAAAAACTCCAGAGGCAATATTTGCGGTAATGCGGTAATTTACTTGAATCAATTAGTGTACTTCAGCTTTGCATTAGTCAGGAAAGATAATTTAAATTATTAAAGTAAAAAATTAACCACTAGGAACTGTAGATGTCACTTTATGATTACGAAACTTATCAACAAACAATATTTACATAATATCAACACAATTACAATGTTTAACAAAGTTATCAAAATAATCTCAGAATCTCAGAGATTCTTTCAGTTGTGATGTTTCAGTACAAGTAATAATAATCATAATTTTATGTGAAACAGTGTATGCTTGATACTTACTGAATACTTTGACGCATTGACTGACATCATTGTATTTGTTTAGATGTGCTGAAGGTGACACAGCCAACTACGATGAGTGTTTTGACAAGGCAATGGCAGAGATAAGGGCTGAGTTGGAAAAGTCTTGCAAAGACAATTTCGCTGAAATGATGTTGGCTCCTTCTGCTGCTTGAGAAAATAATGGCCGAAATGGAAAAATATTCGCTGTTTGTTTTTCTTCAAATAAAATAGTGAAATGGTGCGAAACTGAAGTTGCTCATTAAAGTTTAATTGAACAAGTAAAGCAAAGAGTAGAAACAAGTAAAACAAGTAAAAGAAAGAATTGAAACAATGCAACCCATGCGTTAAACTCGGACTCTAGGAACTCGATAATTTTGAGATCGTGAGCCGCGGCGCCCATTGAAGAATAACAGAGACGCGGCTTTGGGTTTGTATCGCGGTCACAAGTCAAGTACTCTGAAATCAAATTAACGGGCATTCCGAACAACCGCAGACCCGAAAGCAATTTATACGTACAGAATGGGTGTTTTACTTAGCAGCTGAAAGCCCAGAAGGGAAGACAAAATTAACAGGGTAAATAAGAGAATCTAGGGCGCACTTTGAAACTAGTACAGTTTGGAACTTAAAGTAAGCTTTTATAAAGTTATTTAATTCTCCGCGATAAATAATATTAATTTTATCGCGATAAAAATTAATTATTTATTTCCCTAAAATGTGCGTTCTCTTAGCTTTGTAATGATGTATTAAAACATGCCAATTTGTTGTTGCTTTTTTGAACTATTTAGCCGCGAAAACAGCAATCCAAAAATGAATTACCTAAAAAGCTGATAAATCTTCGAAAATGTCAAATTTTTGAATTATCTTTTTAAAAATTTAATTATAACTTTTGGTAACATTTCAACGGAATTACCTATGCATTACTAGGAAAAGCTTAATTTTAGAAAAAGTGAAACGTGTGAGGAAACCTCACATTTTTGCGTAGCGTAGTCGTCTACTTTTTTTTACCTGGCTCCCTGCTACCGATTGGGATCGAGTTGAAATTTTGCACAATGAAAGGGAAAAAAACGCAGACGTAAAAGTTTCTTGATTTTCAAATTTAGGCTCATAGCACTTTTTGTAGTCGCTCAAAGACGACTAATTTTTGAAAAATCAATATTTTACAAAATACAAAATAAAATAATCGAAGAACTTTTACGTCTATTTTTTAAAGGATCTTTCGATTGATACTAAGATCGTCAAAATAGGTTTAGTTTTTGCTGAGCTAGGTCAAAAACAAAATTAATGTGAATAAGAAATTTGAAATGGTCATAAAATTTGACACATTCACAGTAAAGTGCTGAAATGGGTTACATAAATGGGTTTTTTGAGGTCTTTTTGATGGAAAATTGAAGTGGTATTTCTACTAATTGCTTAAGCTTAGTTCCAAACATCTACCTTAAGTCACAGCAGAAAATTTTCAATTTTTTTGCTACGACTACTAATTTGCTCAAAAAATTGTCAAAAATTTTTTATCACGATATGCACATCAAATGAAAGCTTATTCTGAACAACAGCTGATCAAGACATTGTGGTCAAAAAAGTCGCTGAAAAAAATTAAACGCCAAAGTTGGTTCCCCTGAGTACTTCCTTCAGAGCACTTCCTAAAATTTAAGCTCCCGAAGCTTAAATTTTAAAACTGTATTAAAATTTTTAATTTTATTATCTATGTAGGTAGGTATAATGTCAGTTTGTACTTTGTGTACATATAATCATTGAATATATATTTTTCAAGTAAACATTATGCATACTACGTGCGTAGAAGAATAAACTGAGCCTTCGCTTGCTAACTGTCAGAATTTGTACAAGTTCAAACAATAACAACTTGAATTTATTTAATATCTAAAATCATTAGAGATCAGACTATTACGGTGAAACAAACAGCATTTTCACTCATCAAAGAAACCTTGACCCCATTTGGAGCCGTTGTGTCACCTTAGTTATCACTCATTTATATACAGTACAATAAGTCCTGAGATAATAAACAGGACAACTTTTGATACCATGATATCGGTAGCGCGGTTAGTACCGTTCCCTCCATATTCGCTACGGTTCGCCAGCAAAAAATGTAACGGGCTAGGGGTATTCCTGTTTCTGCTGTAGTTTGCAGCAACTTGCAGCATGTGCTGCACGTTGTACGCTAGCGTGACGTTGGCGCTGCAATTATACTTGCCGAGTTCGACAGTATTTATGTCGAAATAATAGATGTGGTCTTCCGCTTGTCGTAATTTCACAGGTGTGTTTTCCATCCTCGCTAAGGAACCGATTTTATAATCTCCATCGATTTCGATTTCCGTCTGAGTTTTTGTCGTCATTTTAAATGAACAGGTTGGATCTTCGTTCGGTGGCGTACCCAGGCAAATTTTGTAATCTTGTTGGTTCTCTAGGCTCATGCTGGTATTCTCATAAAAAACTTCGATACCTTGATGATAGAATAAATCAGTGAGGCTTGCATCGCAATTTTGATTTTCTAAAATGCCACATGGCGGGCCTTGGGGAATGATATCAAAACCGTGCACAACACGCCATGAGTTGTGTACGTACGCATCAAAGCGAGTTGCGAATATCGAGTTGCCGACGCGAGGTTGCCCAAAGGTCAGCAACTTGATGCGTGTTGACGCAACAAGTTGCTCCTGAACCAACTGACTAGCCGCCAGCGTAGCAATTGCGCCACCTAGAGAGTGACCAGTGACGTATACTTGGTAGTTGGCATCAGATTTCAGTTCCATTTTGACCATTTCTCGAATTTCGGGCCAGATAGCTTCAAAAGCCGTCCAAAAGTACCGTACCACTTTTCCACCCATGGGGTGATCTATCGGAGGGAAAGCAGCCGTGGTGCTTTCATAAAACAGTTCTATCCACTGATCGGTTCCTCGAAAAGCAAGCAGCAACACTTTCTGTGACGCTGATTTGGCCACAAATCCAAAACTTCGCTGATCCACCTCGGTTGCTTTATCCACGGTGCCAATTATTTCCAAATTTAAATCCAAACTTTCCAAGCATATACCAGGCTCATTGCTGTAAGCTGCTCCGCTTAGAAGCAGCAGGAAAAATGCTTCAACTTCATCATAGCTCAAGTGCGCTTGTTCGCAAGTATCGTTTTGTAATGTCATCATTGTCTTCGAACACGGAGCAACGTTGCTACCAGAGTTGTAACAGACTGCATCTCTAGGACACCAGTGACAACTTTCCATCAAAGTGCAATCGTGACAGTTGCTGTTTTGTTGGCAATCCACGTTGCCGTCTACCGTAACCAGAAAAATGGATGAACAAAGAAATGTTATGATAGCAAATGCCATAATTTGACCTTCGGGGCTAGAATAATAAATATAATTATAAAGCATAGGATTTATAAAATGGTCCTTGAAATTATAAAAATATTATTAGTTTAAGATCGAAAAAATGAATCTCGTGGTTGTTAGCTATTTCAGGAATGGATGAATGGAAAGCTGAAAAAATTATTTTTTTAAAAATTAGGACACGGTCTAGTTTTTTCAACCAAAAAGACAGCTTTTAGGTACTTTGCTACAATTCTACAGCTCTTACCTTATAGTAAGTTTTGTACTTAATTTATTTATACCTCTTCTCTATACTTTCAATTCAAAACTGCCTAACATGGTGGCAAGAACAGTTATTACAGGTACTGACTTCATGACAGTTGAAACGGAAAGAACAACATTCAGCCTTTTTATCAATTAATTAACGGTTAAGTTATATCTGCCATTATGAAACTATAGTTACCACAAAATAGTAATTAGTTAATTCTAGCTATTGTTATTATCAATTAAAATAATTAACCATTCATCAAATTTTTTAGTATGAGCTTGCTATACTTCTGCTAATCAGTTCCATCAAGCAATAGTCTATTGAAATATATTTCAACGAATAAATTTTGGGCCAATTAATGTTCATGATTTCGATTCGAACGTTCATCAATATACTTGCTGCTATCAAGAGTTAGTAGGTAGGTATATAGCCTACATAGGCACAGAACTATAATTATTTTGGAAAGTAAAAGTGTTTGGCTGATTTGTGCATCAATTCTGACAAGTGATTAACATTAGCTCATTTGCATATCTGGGCTGGCCTAGATATAGGACTGACTTTCTGAGAAAATGAGCTAATTTGAGCGCCAGTTGATTGGTTTTTTTGGCGACCCCCTTCGATTTTGTTTATACTGCTTCCAATTACTTCCCATGCCACCCCATTTACAAAACTGAAATGAAAAAAGCCGTAGCTGCTACATGCTGACTGCGCTGAGCCTTCAAAAATTGGTGTTTTTGGCAAAAATTGACCTTTCGAGTGCGCTAACTTCCTAACGCTATACCCTAGCATTTACATGCTGTACTTTATTCTTGTTCAGCGACTACAAAGCCTACATAGATTTGTTTGTCATGTGTGATTAACAGTTCTTGACGCTGAATGGATGCAACGTACTAAGCATTTTTATGCTATTTTTTTCAAACACAAATTGCACAGAATTGTCAGTAAATCTCTCATAACTCCAGTAATCCTTGCGAACCTCAAACCAAATTCACTACACTTGGTGCTCATTATATATGTCATATTCATACAAAAAATAAAAAAATCGAAGCTGGGGTACGAGGTCGTTTTCGCCAATATATACAAGTACCCACATCGGCGCAACATCAATATGAAGCAAAAGTTTCCTAGTTTAATTGCATAACAATCAGTAGCAGCCAGTTAGTTTTTATTGGGTTGCCGACAATTTGCAAAGCAAAAATTGGGGCAACCCTTCATTTTTGTCGTGTCCGTGTCGTTGTTGTTGGTGGTGTTGTCATTCGTGTTGTTGTTGTTCAAAATCAGTGACTCGTTTTCCTGCCGGTCTCCGCCAGTCCGTCGCCGGTGTCCGTCTCCAGTCCCGCCACTCAGGTCCGCCGGTTGCCGCCCATCCTGCCCAGGCCCGCTCCGGTCATCGCTCCAGTTAGTCAGCCAGCCATTCTCCAGCCAGGACTTATCCTGTTAGTTACTCCCCCCGCTGTCCTTAGCTTAGTAGTTGTAGTCCCTAGGCTGACCCTCTAGGACAGATCGGTAGTAGGATAGCCAGTAGACCTGTTGAGCCATTGAGTTGAAACCAGTAGACCAGAGCCGTAGAGAGATCTAGCCTAGACAGGGTCAGGCTAGAAGAGTGCCGATTCCAGTGTAGGGTGTTTTCAGGTTGACTACCGTGTGTCCGTCCCGTGTCAGTCCGTGGTATTGTGTCCTTAGCGGTTGAACCCAAAGTCAGATCTATTACGCGAGTTAATTAGGGTGTAGATTGTAGCTACGATTGTCTGTTAGGTGTATTGTGCTATCTCTTTCAGGTTTACGTAAAGTTACACGAGTCACACATAATTTTGAGTATTGAGTAGAGTTTTGAGTTGTTGGTCAAAAAGTGAAGTGAAAGTTTTGTCATTGAAATAGCGTTTGGGGAGTTGATCCGTTAGTGTTCCCCGACACCAGAAAAAGCAGGCGTCAGGGTTGAGCTAGGCCTCTGAAACAAGGTATAAGTTCCTAGTTATCCCCGGCCTTTGGTGTCCCCCCGAATCACGACGGGCAGAGCAGAAAAGCTTGTCCGAGCAGTTCAAATCCCCTGAAACCAGTTGCTCAAGTGAAGGTTTAAGTAGAAGCTATAAGAGAGGCAAACTTTGAGTAATTATACGTTGATTGAGAGTTAGCGAGAACTTAGTCAAAATCAAAGGGTGTGTTTTTATCAGTGAGAGATCAATCAAAATCTAGGTAAACACGATCGCCGTGGAGGTAGTACTGTTAGTGTTTTCATCTTGTATTTGTGTTTACGTACGTTTCGGCGATCGTAAGCATTTTGACTGAGTTAGCCAACAGAGGTACTGAGCTTAACTACGAGGTTGGACTAGGATCCATAGGTGACCTAAACGGATCTCTGTAGTTTAGTCTTCTGTAGCTACTCGGTTCCCTTTTCGAAGGGTGGAGCCCCCGCAAAAACATTTCTAACCTCTGCTACTCCACGAGCTTATTTGAGTTTGAGTTGAGATCCGATATAGACAGGATAGAACCAAATTGGGAAAGTATTACTGTGTATCAGCAAGTACCTACGCGCACCCTAAACGTATGTTTTGTATTGCCCATATTGTGTTGATAGTGAACCTAAGGAAGTGATCGTATAGTTCAGTCCGAGTCGAAAGTAGGAGTTCTCGCATAACACAGTCGAAAAGTTTAGTATCATAAGTCTTTTTCACACCACATTTGGAGCACCCCAAGTTATCTATTAACCCGTGTAGGCTTTTTCACACTCGTACTACTACGTTGCGTTGTTACTTCGTATCCTTTTTCTCGCAAGTAAAAAGCTTTGGTGGTTCGGCACCACACCGACACTTCGATTACAGGCGGCCTCACTGAATTATTAAAAAAATCAAACCGCGTTCTTTAGCAATTAAACCCTATTCTTTCTCTTACTTAGCACCAAGCGGATACGCTGTACCAGTTAAATTTTATCAAAATATGTCGATTGACCTCTACAAGAAAACTGAAAAGCATGTGGCGTCGTTATTTCGTAATTTTTTTTTGAAATCTAACAGACATACGCTGTAAGTTATGAATCAAGCCTTAAACCTTACATTTGTCTAAAGCCGAATACATATGTTAAGTAAGAACACAGTCATGCTTACATATCTCGTGATGTAAGGGTCACATGGAGCAAAGTCGTAACACCTTTATCTGATAGGTATCGGTACAAGTTATTTCATACCATTGTGTGTTCTTGTCACGTAGTTTATTGTAATTCTGTGAGCTGTCTATTCCAATAGCATTGTAATGTAGCTGAAAGTTGAAACCTGTGATATCTGTGTTTGACATAGGACTGTAGGCGTATTCAACCTTGATAGCTAAGTAAGTACTTACTAAAGAAATAAGTGGTTAGAAAATGTACTTTTAGGATTATATATGAATAAAGCTTAAGGGAAACTTCTATTGCAGTCACTGTTCATGACAAACTTATTTAAACATGAAAGTACAACTATTGACAAAAGTTTTCCTTATTTGAAAATGAGTGTTTACTAGAAGTTAACGATGAGCCATGCACACTTGGTCTTAGTCTAAAGTTTAAAGTCTTAAGTCAGCAAAATTTATTCGAAACAGTACAACTAGTATGTCAAAATTTTAAGGTGAAAATGTGTTTGTGCTACATATTATGTTATATGTACATTCGTAATAAACATTTTGACAATGTAATCATTTTCCCTAGCTTTAAAACATCTACCTGTCAATTAGTGATGTGGATCGGATCGCCGGATCGGATCGGATCGCCGATCCGGGGGTCGGATCGGATCGGATCGGATCGCTGAATTTGCCGAATCGGATCGCCGGATCGGATCGGCTTAAAAATTTCGGATCGGCGATCCGGATCGGTAGTATAAATTTTGAGTCTCGACCACAAAATTTCGTAATTTGCCGAAACTTTTGCGTACAGCTAAGCTTTAATTTCAGTTGAACTAAATTGAACGAAAACGAAACGAAAACGAAAACGAAAGCGAAAACAAAAACGAAATGCACGAAACTCAACTAATTTCTATTGCGGCCCAAAAGTTGTAAGCCTAGACACTTGATTTGATTAGTTTTTAATAAATGAGAGCGCCTGTCTTTTTCTGCTGCCCTGAGTATTGCTCTGCTATTCATGTTTGCTGCTCTCCTTCTCAGCTACGTAGCTAAACATACTAAACTTCAAAGAAGCATAGCGCCATAAACTTGACAGCTGAGACCGCCTCAGCTGCCAACTTACACAAAGAGCGAAAACGAAAACGAAGCAAAGAGCGAAAACGAAACGAAATTGAACGAAAGCAAAAACGAAAGCGAAAACAAAAACGAAATTTTTATCAACTGAAATTAAAGCGTAGCTGTAATTTGAAAAACTTTTCGAGCGGTCAATCAAACGCACAAGTATAACTACTACTCAAATTATCAAAATATCGGTTTTATATTAGCGAAAGCGTACAGAGTATGCATAGACCATATGCAAGTGGAGGCGAGGTTTCTCATCATTGAAGTTGCGTGAAGACGCGTACTACTAAATGTGTGATGTGAAATGTTTGGAAATATATATCTTAATTTTCGCCTACAAAAACAATCTTTCAACATTCTTTTCGTTAACAGAAGAGTTGGGAATCGACGCGGATCAACGCTTTCCACCCGCGACCCAACCCAGCCCGCGGTTTGACACTTGTGGGTAACCCACGATCCATCCCGCGCCGTCGAAGTTGACCACGACCAACTTTGACCCACCATTTTAAGATACCGTACCTGATGATCGATCGTTTTTAGCAGATACCCCTGTACAATTTGCACAGTGTATATACAGCTGTACATTATTCACATTGCCATCTACTTTAACCGAATGGTAACCAAATTTATGTACCCAGATTGGATTGAATAATGAATACGTGAAAAAATTTCAGAAGTTTTTCGCCGGTTTGACAAAATGCAGCGACCCGCGCAGCCTGAAGTGCGTGTGTATACCCAGGGGTTGACCCACGGCTCAAATTTTCCGATCCAAATCCAACCCAACCCGTGGGTATCCACGACCTGCGGTAGTGACCCAAAATTGTCACATTTCCAATCCAATTAATCAAAATTTTTGGTGGTGGGATTGCCTAAGTTGCTCTCATTACTAAAATGCCATCTTATCATTTGTATACAAACTCATTAAATTTTTGAAGCTATATAGGGTAAACTCGTACATTGTTGACACTCGGGTACAGCTGCCACTGCTAAGCTTTTGGATGCATAACTTGAGACAGCAAAAGTTTTCAGTGATAATTTTAGTATCACGTGAAAGTTCATGATCTTGGCTATCAAACGATATATAACTTATGAATATAACTTGTAAGCAAAATTATAAACTTGAGGCTTTAGTATTGTCACTCGAGCGCACCCAGAAAAAACTAAGCAAATTTACAAAAAACTAAGATTTTCAGATGCAAGTTGTGACTTTAATTGTACCGCTTATGGCATAATCTACATATGAATGGATAGCTCTGTTATCGTAGATGACGATTCCGTCAGAAGTTGTCAATTCTCTTACAACTTCTCGCTTACTTTTTACAATTTTTCAAAATTGGCTCGAGTTCTAGTTTACTCGGCCATAATGGACACTTCACTCGGCTTATGTGGACACTTGAGACCTATCAAGAGCATGTGCTCGCGTAAAGCTCCTGCTGTGGTAATGCTCTCATGATGATTTGTGGCTAATAAATAATAGTTTCGGAGCATAGAGTTGTTCCAAAATTTTCAAATTCATAAATACATTAAATTGCGACGTTTTCAGTAACTGTGCTTAGGCATAATTAAGTTTACAAAATAATTTGGGGTTACACCAAGAGCACACATTTGCCTATTGCTCTTGGCGGTGATGACACGTTTTGCCCTATTTTAGCGTTTGTTGTGCATTTCTACATGAATTATTGAATTACCATCACAGACGACTGAGTACGTGTTTTAGGTTGACGGTTTCCTGTTGCAAAATGGTAGTATTAACAGCGTTTGATATGTTTTTTCGAGATGCAATTTCATGCTGTAATTTACAGCTTATAAGTTCATTTTTTGGTGTTTAGTCAATATTTTAACAGCTAAAATCATACTCTGAATTATTTACGGATTAGAATCTCTCATTTTTTAAAAAAATATGAACAACGCCGATATCAGTGCAGTAGTGTCAACTCAGGCCGAGTCTAGTGACATCTATGTCCGAGCTGCAAAAATTTGAATCAGTTTACCTACATTTTACTGTTATTAAAAAGTTAAACAAAACTGTTGAACATGAGTTTACAACCATTTGAAAGCTAAGAAAATTCTCTATCTAATAATGTAAGCTTCACATGCAGTTGCAGCATGAAAAAACTAACTATATATTTTGAAAAGAAAAATAAACTATCAGAAAGTGTCAACTATGCACGAGTTTACCCTACTCATTATTATTATTAAATCATACTTAACAATATTTCTACAAAAGATTTTTTAGCTTTCATCAAGGTTACGTAATGTTTAATCGGATCGGATCGGCGGATCGGATCGGATCGACCGATCCGGGCCTGGATCGGATCGGATCGGCTCGGATCGCCAATCAAGCATCCGGATCGGATCGGCATCAAAATTTCGGACCGATCCGATCCGATTCACATCACTACTGTCAATGTATATAATTAAATACATATTAGACGGTTCTAGAAGGAGATAAGTATCCTGTTTAAATCTCTTACCTTAATTCCATTTACTTACCACATAGGCCTATAGCCTAGATTTCAATAAGTCAGACATCTTTTGTATCCTTGATGACTACAAAATAACGGGGAAGACACACCTTTAAAATATTAAATGCCATTTTTGTTGAGAGATAGGGCCTATGAAAGTTGGGGGCTGTGGTGTAGTGATTTATATAATTCTTTTTGTCGACGCAAGCGGCCTGGGTTTGATTCCTGATTCATTTCTTTCTTTCTTTTGAAATTGAGATATCAAGGGTAAGCCGAAAAACACTCGGTTTTGGCTAGGGTTAACCGGAGAAAGCCCTCGGTTTCGGGTGAGACGGTTAAAACTTTCGGATTTGGTTAGGACAAGTTCTATGTGTCAATTCTGAAACCCTGTGGTTGCGGTTAAGCCATGAAACCCTAAGTGTGGTGTAATTGCAGTAGGCTTGGAGGCTTACGTGTGAATGCGCTACGCCCTTGATTCATTGGGTTCGCCCCGGGAGCATGAATATCGACCGAGTTCAGGGTCGCAATGATGTTCAAAGAGAGGGAGACTAGTGTAAGTCAGAAACAAGGCCTATGAGACTTGTGGGCTGTAGTGGTGGTTGGTGGTGGTTGTGGTAGTGGTTGTTCTTGCATCTAGCATCGACGCTAGCGGCACGGGTTGGATTCCCGGCGCCTCCATTTCTTTCTTTCGAAATTGGGACAACCTCTTTTTTCAACATTCTTGCTTCTTGTTTCATCACCATTTTGAGAAAAATTTTGCTTCGGTTATCCAAATGATGCTTGCAAGAGTTCCAGAAAGAACATGAGTAAAAATAACTGAATAAAAATACAAACATAAAAAATTTAATATGTAAAATTCTAGCAAGCCTTTCAAAATGACGCTTTTCAGAATGTCTCTAATTTTAGTACATAATAGCTCCACTGCACGAAAAAGCGTTTCAAATGTGGTATTTTTGGTGACACTGCAGATGTATTTTTGCATTCCATTTATTTTAGGTGCCAATAGCAGTTGCAAATTCACGGACTCACTGAGTCTTTCTGGATATTATCCAATTAATGGTTCTGTCATAACCATACCAAATGCACAGACAGTGCTAAAAGGGGTAGAACGAGTTTTTACAAGTACACAAAGTATATGAAACTTGTCTTGTGACTACAATTAGAACCCTTGTCAAAATCAGGTGGTATATTCTTATATAACAGTCTAAAATAAGCTGAATTCGCTAGTCAACCAAAAGTGCTCAGTTCTTGTTGTTGCAATGAAGTCGATTTTATTTCTTGTGTTTGTTGCCCTGTATATTTTGGGAGTTACAAGTTACAGTCACATCGTAATGCAGTCTTTATTTGCATACAATTTCCACCGATTTCGGCATTTGAAAGGGTCTACTGCGGATTTTAATCGGAAAAATGATACTAAATCTCCCGTCTACCAACAGAGGGTGCGAAGATTTTTTCGACCATCTATTTTGGGTTGAAAACTTAATTGTGAATAACTTTTTGAGTTATTCACAATTTTTATATTAATAACTATCGATTGGATTCACAAAATATGTTTAACTTGGAATAGAACGGAACATTGAAATAAAAAAATTCGACGTGTATCTTTCAACTTCACACATTTTTGGTTCAAGTTAAACATATTTTGTGAAGTTTTTGCATTCATGTGTTTTGTTTTCACTATTTATACATTTTCAAGACTTTTTAAGTTTTTATTGTTACAACCTTGTCTTATGTGGTTTAATAATGATGTTATTTTATTATCCACTATAACTGTGCATTGAACATTAAATACTCTTTAACAAAATTAATTTAGTTTTGTAGCGGTATTGCGAAAAAGTTTCCATTTTGTCATCGGTAACAGGAATTCGTTTGTTACCAAAAAAGTCTGAATTTTTATCCAAAATGTCTACTATTTTATTCAAAGGGTCGTCTAAGTAGACTGCAGTAGCAATGAAGAAAATACTACTTTTTGTTCCTTCTAGAGAAGGAACTATTGTTTTGAAATTAACTGCTCATAGCGTTTAAGGTGGTAGTTGCGTTTTCGAGGTTTCTGTGATTTCTATGTAAACTTTGCGCCACCAGTACTCAAGTTATAAGTGACACCTGAGCATGAATTTTTGGGACAGTACTGTAAAGGTCAAAATCCCCAGGCATGTCTCTCACTTTTTCGAAATTTCACCTGTGGACCTTTTTAGAGGGTTTTAATTACAAGAAAATGTCTTAAATTTTCGGTGCGTTTGCTTTTCAGCCATTTTCTCAGTAAATTGACTAGTTATTAAAAAAGTGGGGGACATGCCTGGGGATTTTAAATATGTCAAAAACCTTACCAACTTTCAGCCCCAACCGGTAATCGTATAATTCATAGCTGTGGCGCAAACTTTTTGTAAAAAATTCTAATATTTTGAAAAGGACCTTTCTTTCGCCGGTTGTACTGGAAACAAAATAAAAGCTCAAGTTCCAGTGCATGGCATACATTTAGGTATGATATTGTTCTACTTAATGCAAAAGACCGCTTGTGATTTGCATTTGTAAACGCTGAGCTATAGCTTACCAAAAAAACACCTAAAAACGCAATTACCCCCTTAACGCTACTGAGCAGGCTGCATAGCCAATATGTTTTATGTACGTGTATTTTCAGCTTGGGAGCTGTCTGCTGATTTTTGTCTGCGTATATGCAGAAAATCAATAATCGATGTGCACTGCTGTAACAATATACTTTTTCAAAATCGGCACCGGGATGTTTCACCAGCAGTATATAAGAGCTATTAGAAACCACTGTTTATCGCTTCTTGTTCTTAGAGCTGATTTGCTCAGCTCAGATCAAAGTGTCACTGTTAAGCCAAATGGCTCGTGCAGCGGGATGCTCAACATCCTGTAACACTTTTTTGTACGTACTACGTATTTAGATTAAGTAAGAATAAACTAGTTGTAAAGTAGAATAAGATACGAAGTATAGCTTACGGTAAGTACATACATATGGAATAGAGAACCAATTCATTTAAACCTGAAAGGTAGACACCGGGGAAGGAACCTTGCCCCTTTTGGGGCCTACTTGTTTTAATAGTTTTTCGTTGTAGAAAATATTGTCAATAACAGTCAAACTATTTCCTTTATTTCTGTTTACAGTACTGGCTTGTGCAATGTGAGTCAATATAAACTTCGAATGATTCGTTTTGAAATAGAAAGGATAGCTGATCCCATTTAATTTTAAAAACGTTTTACAATTCCTATCGTTTTCACAATTTCCTTGACAATGGGTACACCCTAACTACACTGAATATAACTTTTGAACAGCACTCGAGCATAACGAGAAAATAGGAATAGCTCGAAAAATTGATTGGTTCAAACGGCTGTCAGGGTGTTCCGCGTGTCTTTTCGTCAATTGCAGGGTAAATTACAGAAAAACGTTACGGTTAATACATACCTAAAAAACAAATTGTAATGGTTATAAAAAGTTTATTGCAAAATACAAAGCTAGGTATAAAAACGTCTAGTATAAGCGCCAGTGGTCGATTCATACTTAACATTCATACTCAAAGATAAGTACAAGTATGAACCGGGCTTAGGCCAATCCATACTTGTCCTTAAGGACACAAATAGAGATCTGGACAAATTTCAATCAGCTGCTGTGAAAAATTGACAAATACTTGTCAATTAATACCTATGTATTTGTATACGGTCTTGAAGTGACCACAACTATAGTCTTGCAAAAAATTGGCATAATTGCCTATTTGGTTATGCAGATTTTTTTGAAATCCCGTAGGGACAAACGACAGGGACAAGGACAAGTATGAACGGAGCTTAGCATAGAATGAAATATTCTCAGGCATCTGGCGGCATCTCTTCGTTCTCGAACCCTTCCTCACTGTCTGGGTTCTGAACGGCCGGTTTGGTCTTAGCCGGACTGTTATCTTCACCCTGAAAGCATCGACGCGATTCTCCGGCCCGACGCTGTTTTAGGTCGATTTCTTCGCGAAAAACATAGGTGTCTCCAATAAAGCTGGGGGGAATCCAAAACTTTAATTTTCTCAAACAAGGCGTGTCTTCATCGTCACAGTCTGTGTAAATCTGTAATTAATGATTGTTTTTAGTAGATTTAAAATTAACAATTTGTTTTTAGTAGGTTTAAAATTAATCGACTTGGATAATATAACCACAAAAACATGCGTATAAATCACTTATATGTAGCAGTGCTACAGTAAATTTAAATACAACCAATAGTGAAATTGTAACTGAGTTACCAGTTTTTATTTATACAATTCAACTTTGTTGTAAAACCCAAATTGCCGACCTTGAATATCGGATCGATATCACCAATCCAATCTCTAGCGCTGCCACAGAGTTCAAAAAATCCCTCGCTATCGGTGTAACCTTCCCCCATAACGTCGTCGGGGTTAGGACCTAGAAATTATTTTTATTTATTTTATTTTGTTTTTTTATTTATTACACGTTTGTTTCCTTGTTTATACATTTTTTCATTCAATGATTCAAGTATGAATTGGGCTTCAGACTTTTACGGTGGAACGCACAAAGGCAGTCTAACGTTAAAACCAGTATAAAGTTTTCTATTGCAGTAAAATAAAACATGGTTTCTAAAATTTCTAGAAGTATAACATAGGTTAGAATTGGGCCCGTAGACTGCGTTTAGCAAGACTCTAGCTAGACTTTAGCTAGCTAAAACTGCCTTTATATATGTCCTCCACTATTAGAGTAAGCCAGTAGTGATCGAACCACGAAACGATTTGACTTGTGCACTAAAAAAGGGGTCATTTTGTCATTCCTTAATACATACCGGATTAAACGGACTAAACTTATTTCAGTATAACCTTTAGGAATCAATGTCAAACAAAACAAGCTTAAACACCGAAGTCAGCTCTGCTATGCACTTGGGTGAAAGTCGATCTGAGCGGAGAAGCGGACCTTTCTGGGGGGGATCCACAATGTAATGCAATCCCCCCCAATTCTCCGGACGCCCATGTAATAACTAATGTACATTGCTCACCAAACACCCATAACATGTAGAGAAGCTAAATGTGAACCAGCCCTAATATGCACCATTAGCCTGTTCACATGCATGTAACTTTCACTGCAATGCAAGTCTTGTCTAAAAAATTATACCAAACGACAGAGGAGTCTGACCACTATAATTGATAAAAATTTCAATAAAATTCATGCAAGAAGCAATGTACACTTCTGCACGAAAGTTTTGAAACTGAAAAAACGGTGTTGTCCAAGCGGACAGGACCCATGACTAGTTTTTGGAAAATCGTGATTAATTCCAAAATTTCAGCGTAAAAGTAGTACATTTTTGGCAGTCCTAGACTCAGAATTTTTCGCTGATTTCGAATATGCTAGTTATGTAACTTGAAGCTGCACTCAAAACGTATGAAAAGCTGTTTTACTAAAGCACTTAATGTTGGAGTTTGGCCCTAATGTGCACCACCCTTGACCCTAATGTGCACCAGGTGCCTCATTTTGCACCAAAATAGTAATCCTCACTACTAAGCCATGCAGAATCATTTTCAATCGGGTTTTTTTTGTGAACGCAGTTTATATAACGGAGCAACTCCATAATGAATAACAAGACAAAATTCGTTCACTTTGTGAGAGTTTTACAGTCTCTAAAACTGGTGCACTTTTGGCCCCCATGCATCAATGGTTGTTGGTGCAGTTTAGGGCCCGTAATTGGACCATAAAATACATTGAAAATTTCAGAATTTGTAGCAGTTTCAACAGTGCTGCTGAGCAACATCCATATGTCTGTGAAGACTGTTTTTGAGAATTTTTATATCAGCTTTCAAGTAAATGCCGAATTTAGGGTTTTATGGTGTCATTCTTGCGCCTTTTTCACACATGCATTTTCTCACCATACACTGGACTGATTTTGAAAATTTTTTGTACACTTGCAGTGTACATCTTTTGCTATAATATGCATGGTTCAAAAACGCTAGTACATTAGTCAGTGACTGAAAAGCGGACTGGTGCAGTCAAGGGCATTGCCGGTTCACTTTAGGCCCTGGCTCCAAATGTGCACCAAATCCAACTTTTTCGTTTTAGATGGCCCAGAACTCGGCCTAAAATAAATATCGTGGCACGAAATTTTACAAAAACTTGCGTACACTATCCGTTATTATCGCAGTGAAATCATAGGTGATTTGAATAACTAAATTCTGAGAAAACTTGATCCAAGCGTCAGCACTTTGAGTGAAAAATTTTAGGTGGTTCACATTAGGCTGCTCTACTACATACATATTAAACCAACCCGTGTCCTCATCCCAGAGTTTAATCTTGACCCCCGAGGCCTTGGAGGGGTCATCCCCGCATCTGACCTTCCCGCGGACGCACAGCCGTTGTTTGGGAATGACCGTATCAATGGCGTCATCCACTGGTTTGGGCAATTTCACATTTTCCATGTCCACGTTGAGACCGGCTGATGCCACAGCTATCAGGCTTACAAATGTTAGAGCTAACATGGTGCTTCCAAAAAGAGTGCTGAAATTTTGGCGCAAAATTTTGGTAGTTATTGGATTGAGAAGGGTAGTTACGTTTTCGACTATAAAACTAAGATTAGCGGTATTTTCTGCAAAAATTGAAGAAATTTAAAGCTTTTCTTGCAGGCTACATGCAAATTTTTATGCCAGTATAGATAGTTAACATGAAAATCAAAATAAAATTAATTGAAAATTAATTGTAAGCAAACAATTTTTATTCCTGAAAAACTGTCAAAAACATTTACTACCACCTGTTTTTTAAATTAACCCGCCAATAATGGCTAGACTTAAAGAACTCTTTTGACCCGGCATAGGGTAACATCTATAGTTGTGTGCAAGGGGTTGGGAACCCTACAGCATCACAGACTAGATGGTAGGTTTGCTTCTTCTTCTTTCTACTACCACCTTAACAGCAATAAAAATACTGTATTACACCTAGCACTTATGAAGTGACTCAAAAAAACGATGAGGCTAAGATAAGTAAGATCAAATTAAGTAAGTATTCTTTTTAAAAAACAATTACGGCTTAAAAGACTTGCAGGCTACATATGCTGTGTAGCAGTGGTATCATTGTCGACGTCTCAAAGTTAAGTTATTAAACTAAAAAATCTCTAATTCACTTTAAAACTATTACTAAATATGTTTAAACTCAGAAGTTTTTCGACTTTCACAAATCCGCTTCAGTCTAGATTCCAGAAAGCATTTGTGAAAATACGGTTCATGATGATTGTTATAGCAATACGATTTTGTGGGAAATCCAGACTACAAAAATCAAAACCACTGCTTATCACACAAATACAGTCACGCTTATCATTGCAAGGCAGGAAGTCAAAATACGTACATTTTGTTGTCATGAATTTGGCATCAAGTAGGTTGTTTTTCAATTCGGAAAGCAGTATTTACGTATGTTGTAAATGAGAAATACATAGGGCTTATGAGACTTGGCGACTGTGGTATCGTGGTTAGTACATACTTTTGACGTTGACGCTAGCGGCCTGGGTTCGAGTCCCAGCATCTCTGTTTCTTTCTCTTGTTCAAAATAGGGCTTTAAAGATACAACCTGTTCGTCTAAGCTTTTTCAGAAGTTCTGAAACTGAGGCTGAAATGTGCAGCTTCTGTTAGAGTGCTGAGTGAGTGCATGATAAATTTTCAGCGCTTAGATGTGTACTGTCTACTCTATTTATTCCACAGGAAATTTAACTATAGCTATAATGCAAACTTCTACATTTATGCCAAGCTCGCTGGTTGGTAGACAGTGGGTGTGTTTTGATGATCAACATCAAACATCAGAATAACGCATCAAAAATAATTTTTAATTTTGAAGCAGCATAAATTAAATTAATAAATGAAAATTTAACCACACATCAGAAAACAAAATCAGAAATATTAATTTTTAGCTCTGCATCAAAAATCAAAATCAAAATTTAACAAAACTTGGAAATCAAAACATACCTACATTACTGTGCGTAAAAAAGTTAACTGTTCGTCGGCATACGACGAGCTTCATTCTTCGCGAAAAGTGACGAACGGTGGCCGGAAAATGACGAACGAAAAATTTTGAATTTTTCGCTTTTTTACATTGAAAATGTGTTTTGGAGACCGCTTTCAACGACAGAAAACCAGAAAGATTGGCCACAAAAAAACCACAGCCCTGACGACAATATCATAAAAACTTTCTATCAATACAATGCAACGTAGGGGCAGCATTCTGCAATATGGACCAAACCTTTGTTTATAAAAAAATTGCCATTTTTGGTTGAATAGTTTTAATGGACTTGCATTATTGTTCTTAATGCATCCTGGTTTAAATTTGTCCTCAACGACACAGAAACAGGGCCAAGAACAAATTTTGGCCAGCTTTTGGAAAAAATTTAACGTCAGTAACGAGAAAAATTGTATCCGCACGAAATGCATCGTAATTTGAAGAGAACTTGTAGTGCCAAGAAGATATTGTGTTAGGTATGCAACATGGGTGACAGTCGCAAATCTCAACGACTACAGACAACACGTAATCTGGGATCGGGTGTTCTAAACTTCGTCAGGAACTTCAAATTTTGTTTTTAAAGTAACATCTTTGCAAACTAAAAAAATAACTGCACTGTCAAAGTATGAAGAACATATGTAGCTGAAAACTAGACTCGCAGACAAACTCTGACTTGTCAAAGAGTTAGTCATTCATAAGTCACAAATGTTTACCCAAGCGAAGTAGGTAGTTGCTTAAACAATTAGTCAGCAAAACGTAACAAGTAATCACGTACATAATACACAATACTTTATTACAATAAGTGGCAAAGAGAAAAGAAAGTTTGCTATTGCTATCTGCAACTGTATCAGTATCCAGTACAATGAAAACGCAGCAACGCAACAATGTTAATGCAGCAAAAGTAGATAAAACAGACACGTTTTCACCGACATGAAAAACGATATAGGTATTGTAGCACACAAATTTACGCTATTGTAATGCTACAATAGTGAACATGAACAGTGTAAACCTCGCTATAATTCATAAATGAGTTAAACTTTTTATCACTTTACTATTATTTTTAACGATCAACCAGTTAGTGTTTGTGATCGGCCGAAATTTTCGGCCGGCCGGCCGGTTGCCGGTGAGCCTGATGGTCGCGGCCAGCCAAATTGACCGGCCAACCAGATTCACCCGACTGACAAAATTAGGCCGGCATAACAATCCGGCAGGCTAAGTGCCAAAATGACACTCTGGATTTGGATCAATTGGTTTTGTCCAAAAATTAAATTTTTTACGGGCCGGCCGGCCGGCCGAACTTCTTCGCCGGCCCGGCCACCGGCCGGCCGGCGGCTTACGCGGCCGGTCACAAACACTAAAAGCAGTTACGTATGTATGTGCTAAAGTGCATTACGCAGAACCAATTGAAATAGTTCTCTCAAGTACATATTTAAAAACATTGCTTTAAAAAAACATTGCTTAAAAACAAAGCCAAAAATCAGCTAGGTATATAAAAAACTAATTAAGCTGCAGTAGGAGAAGCCTTAAGCCTATTCACACGAGGGAGCAGGAGCGGGCGCACGAGCGGGCGCACACGCACACTTGCCTACAGCATTGTGTTAAATAATGCAGCAGACAGTGTGAAAATAGAATGCGCCCGTTCGTGCGCCATGGCGTGTGCCATGGCGTGCGCCATGCAATGCGCCCTCGCGTGCACCATGGCGTACACCATGGAGCAAAATGCGCCTTCGTGTGAATAGATAGGGCTTTAAGGACAAACGGACAATTTTTTATGCAGTAATACTGTGTCCTCCGTGTTTCATACATGTTCATAAACCAGTGTGCAAAATCAATCCTCAATACAGTTATGATGTTTGCAAGTTTTCACTTTAAGTTTACTTCACAAAGATAAAATCAGGTTAAAAAGCTGTGCTTACGGACAAACGCACAACTTTACGGACAAGTATGAACCAGGCTTTAGGCTATTTTTACCAGATCTAAACTTCCCGTTAAACTACAATCAATCAAAGTTTATTGCACAAATCACTGGTGAGACACTTTAGACGGTCTAACTAGCGTCACTTCATCTCCAGCTGCGTCGATACCGAAAAACGATAAAATAGTTTTGCGTATTTCTCTGTTTTTGATGAAATAGATAACCAAATTGACAGCAGAGTTTGCATTCACCAAAACCCAAGAGGTCGGAATCACCACGTTGAAAAGACGGCGCGGTATTCCCAAAGCCACACCTCCGGAAATTATCAGACAAGGAATGACCTAGAAGTAAAACCAAAGGTACCAGTTATTTTAATTTAAACTTTAATCCAAATTGCACTTGTAGATCACACTAAAATACATAAGTAAGCCTGTGAGCTTAAACGAAAAGTCATCATGTATCCAGTTTTATTAAACACGGTTACCTGACTAAACTTTCTGTGGATGAAATAGAGTTACATAAGTGACAAATGAGTTTTAAAGTGGCAGTAACGGTTTCTGATCGTAAGCTGAGCATAACTGCAATTTAACTAAATAAATTTAAATGAAGCTTAGCTGAAGCTCAGACTTAAGTTAAACGTATTTGGTGCAGTTTACCCTATAGGCCTATTACTGCAACAGTCATTGTACCTCTTATACATTATTTAGTCTTCAATTTTTCGCAAAGCTACGACATACGGCTGTAAGTATGAATCGACCCTTACAGTAGCAAAACCCATTCATTCTCACAATACCGTTCGTACCTGAAGAAAAAATGTGCAAAGTATCACAAACGCGAGCATTTTTGTGACCCGGCTTTGACGCTCTTTGTTCTGACGCATCACTTCTGACATATCTCCGTCTTTCTTCAAATACAGCAGTCCCATTGCCACTACATAAATTATGACGCTCGACAGAGCTGCCCCGAACTGGAACCAATTCCATAACTGATACATCCAGCCTAGACAAGAAAGGGTGAAAATAAGTGGAGGTCAAGGAACAAATTATGGATGGCAGACAAAGTTCACTTATCAAGCAGATATAACCAGGTCTCAGGGTTCTGCAGTTTTTGGTCAGACTTTGGTTTAAAGACATCCTTGAATCAAGTGTAAATGTAAAACTGTTGCTAGCACCAAGCAATAGTATGAAGTATGTAAGATCTACATAAAATCCCATTGGTACTTAAAGAAATTAACGACAGCTCAACATAGTAGCTCAATAGTAGAGCGTGGGCTTGCAGATTCAAAGATGGGTGGTTTGAATCCCCCCTGGGTCATTCTAATAATGATGTTGTTTTTCTTTCGACAATAATCGGGCCTCCCTTTCTTGACAGACGTACCAGCCCTATACTCAAGCTATGTACTCATTCTCTACATACTTTTGAGTATTTTCGACGACAAGTTAATACATCTGTACCGACCATGTTTTTCCTCCTTCACTAATTTTTCTTATTTTGATAGCCTAGAATTAATACCTGTGGTTCCGTCTCCCACCATACAAGTCCTAGTCGCAATGCGAGTTCGGGGTAGCAAGTATGTCGCCACAAAGGAAATAGTCAGTTGACTGAACGCGAACAGAAAACCAACTGCGCTGGCAACCACAATATGTTGGGCACGGATTCGGCAGTACATCAGAATACTGCCGCAAGCTATCAGCCTGTCCACCGAAATCAGTAACGTCATTGTGGGCACGGCAAAACCACCAATTATTAGAGAAATCTGAAACGTCAGTAAATTATAGATTGTGGTGTGATTATTTGGTAATTTTGCTGGCTGAACGGATATGTACGGTTGTAAGTACTAAGTATGAATCGTTTTTTATAGTGGAACGATTCTAAAGTTATGTAGCGAAGATTGTGTGTTGCGACAAATCAAGACCTTAGCCTGTTCACGTCACATGTACTGTTGTACATACCTCACCTTAAGCCCGGTTCATACTTGTCCTTAAGAACACAGGGACAGGGACAAGGACAAATTTCTGTCAGCTATTACGAAGCATTGACAGAATCGTTTCGTCTAATTTTTACGCGGCCCCCTCAGGGGCCGCGTATATACTATATTCAGATTCTCTTGCTCCCACGTTAAATCGGCTAGGTCGATTTCGCAGTGTTAATTTACACTGCACCGGCAGGTAGGTCGAATCTACCTATGCCTCAAGCGCAGAGTGGCTGATTGTTTCGCAATGTGAAATTGCAACGCAAAAATAATGTCAGGAATCGAACTGTGGTCAACCGATCCGAAAGCAGCAGCGCTAATCGCTCAACTACCTGTCCCACAAAGTCTCCTGATCAATGAGATCATTTGTGCATAATTGTAGTTTATAAGTATTACGTAACAGTGTCACTGTGCTTAAACATGGTTTGTTGGAATTTTGTTTTGATTGATAACTTATTTTGCGACTGCTGCGGTTTTGAAATCTATTACCCATGCATGGCAACTTCTCGCTGATGTTTGAACACTGCTTTTTTTGTCAGAACCTACATTTTTTTTTTTTTTTTTTTTTTTTTTTTTTTTTTTTTTTTTTTTTTTTTTTTTTTTTTTTTTTTTTTTTTTTTTTTTTTTTTTTTTTTTTTTTTTTTTTTTGGGTTGGGTTTTGGGTGGGGGTGGGCTTTGGGGGGGGGGGGGTTGTGGGGGGTTGTTTTTTTCTTTTTAATGCGCTTTTTGTTTTTTTTTTTTTTTTTTTTTTTTTTTTTTTTTTTTTTTTTTTTTTTTTTTTTTTTTTTTTTTTTTTTTTTTTTTTTTTTTTTTTTTTTTTTTTTTTTTTTTTCTTTCTTTTCTTTCCTAAATAAGCTTGCTGTTCAGTCGAAGTTAACTTTAATGTTTCGGTGGTCTCATGGTGTAATGGTTAGCACTCTGGACTTTGAATCCAGCGATCCGAGTTCAAATCTCGGTGAGACCTTACACTAAAAGCATACTAAAAGCATATTGAATATTTATTGAATTTTTTAAATCTCCTAAAAATTTTACCTTTTTTTACTTTTTTTTACTTTCAACTGAGTTCACAATTAATTAATTAGGCATGCGCTTTTGAGAGATTTTGGAGCTACTCAGCAGTAAGTGTATGCAGAAATCAGGATTTACATATCATTTTATCCGCAAATAATGGCCGCGTTTAATATTCCTCTGGAATATTGACACTCGGACTCAGGCCTCACATTGTACCATTCCTTACTCAGCAGAAGAGCTTGTTTGCATGCGAATTCCAAACTAGACTTTAACAATAATTTGTTCGCATAAAAAATTAGGTAATTTGGCCAGGTAGTTTTTTGAAATCGCTTAAGGACAAAACGATAAGGACAAGGACAAAGACGAGTATGAACCGGGCTTTAACCGAACTAACATACATTACATACATTGTCTATAATTGTACATACAAGTAATAGCAAAAAGATGAGTGCAAAAACACACTAGCGTCCAATTTCAAAAATGGCCCAACGGATCAGACTATAGATTTTTGGCTTACTTAACTTTGCCACCAATTATTGAAAAAACAAAATTTAATCTACATGATCCATTTAATCCATTTCAAAACTGGCCAACTCAAACCTACTTGGTGTATTTCCCAAGCACAAAACCACTTGCTGACATACAGAAATTCAGTTCCGCTCAACAACACGTATATTCGTTTACTGCCGGCAAAAAGCTGGCCCAGGCCCATAAAAAAATCGGCCACAGCCAAAGCGGCCGGCAAACAGTATTCCTTTCGATGCAGGGCCTTGGAACGCCAGATGGCCAAAAGGACAAGAATATTGCCGCCCACTTGAATACAGCCTTCCGCCGTGTAAAGGCCAAACACGCTTACACGAGTCCAGTTAATGGTAGTGCTGTTCATGCTGAAATAACAGTAATAATAAATAGTTGAATTGAATTAAAAATTAAAAATAAAATTAAAAATAAATTTAAAATTAAAATTAAAATTAACATTTTAAATTAATTAAATTCAAATAATTTAAATTTAAACTTAAATTTAAATTTAAATTTATATTTAACACAAGTCTAGTTCGTCTAGTTTAGACTAGTTCGACCATGTCGTATATATCTAAGTTAAGTCTATTTATGTTACATTAATTAAAAAAATAAGCAGAAAAATTTTAAATTTTTGCCTAAATTTAATTGTTTTGGGATTTGATCTCTCTGTGATCTATAGTACAATCAGCCCCTTTTATGAAATCTTTCGGGGGCCATAACTTTTGATACGGTAGTGGGAGAATAATAATTTTAACGTCATTTGAGAGGAAATTGTTAGAGCTTTCAGATGATGGGTGACATGGCCTTTAACTTGACGTTAAGCTTGCGTCATAATTTAGAATTTGAAATTTAAACGTTTAAACGTGAATGGTATACGTCAAGTAAGGTATCATTCAAAAGCGTCTGCTGTTCTGAGTTGAAAGGCGTCAATTATATGTCTTTACGTTAACGTTGAGGCAAGTTATGACGGTCTGAATATTTATTATTTTTATTTTATTATATTAAATATTTTTTTTTTTTTTTTTTTTTATTTTTACATTTAAAATTTTATTTAAATATTTTGAATAAAAATTTTTTCTAACCTTTTCTTATCTATTTATTTATAATTATTTTTTTATTTTTATTTTTTTTTTTTTTTTTTTTTATTATTTTTTATTTTAAATTTTATATATTTAATTTAATAAATAATTAAATAAATATTATTAATTAATTAAATAATAATAATTAATTAAATTAATAATTAATTAATTAATAATTAATGAATTAAAATTAAAATTAAAATTAAAATTAAAATTAAAATTAAAACTAAAATTAAAAAAATTAAAAAAATTAAAATTAAAATTAAAATTAAAATTAAAATTAAAATTAAAATTAAAATTAAAATTAAAATTAAAATTAAAACTTACATAAAACTAAAATTAATTTAAAATCAAATTAAATATCACTTGAATTGAATAAAATATACTCCGTGAGTTTGTAACTTAATTACATAATATGTACATGGTTCGGTTGTAGATGTTGCTCCTCCATAAGTTTACATAAAATCTGTACTGCAAGCTGGAAATATATTAATTAATGCATTCATTTCTTTTTCTCGGCTTTTATATAGCAGATTTAATTTAATCGAATTGTAATCAGGTGTTTAACAATTTTTGCCTTTAGTCTAGAACTATGTTATAACAATAAATACAATTTCTAGCTTCTTGGCTATGATTAACATGTTCAAATTATCTCACGCAATCTTTTTCAGATAAAATTCGTACAAACGGAAAATAAATTTTCAGTTATCATTCAAGTATGTAAATTGAAATTTGTTACTATTATTATTATTAATATGAAATTCTGCTAGAACATTCTAACTGTTAGCCTGCTATGCCAAGAAAGAGAAAGCATCGGAATGACACATGGGGGATTCGAAAGATAAATGCACATAAGGGGGGGTAGGGGGATACCACTCCCCCCCACTCAGGGGGGTCGGCACCCCCTCCCGCCACAAACACCAAGCACACCCCTCAACCCTCCACCCCCATTTATTGCCGAAAAAGTGTGCCAAAATTGAGTAAACAATCGAAAAAATTGCGAAACTTTCCGACCGCAGCCAAAAAAACCAGAACCACCCCCCCCCCCCTGTGCCGCGGTCAGGCAACCCCCCTTGCCGATTGCCTCCGTGCATCTCTGATTCGAACCACCCATCTTTGGATCTGCAGACCAGCGCTATACCATTTGAGCTAATGGGCATATGCTGAGCCGTTGTGTTGTTAATCATGTAGATACTTAACTCGTTGTTTTTTGTGCGCGAGGGTTAACGGCCTACGATCTTATGTGACAACTAAACGTGTCGTAAACTTCATATTAATAAGTTATTCTCCAAAACAAGCACTTTTGTTGACTAGCGTAATTTTTTTGAAACGACGACAGTCAGTATTATTTTACCGTATCGGTAAAATATAGCGCGGCCAACACACAATTTTTAAAACCACTACAATACAGAATCAATTTCACTTGATACTGTGGTGCTCAACTTGCCAACGAGTCGAATTTATTTGAACCTACTAAACCTGACGCTGATGCGACTGACGACGAGGAGTGAAACTGATTTTAAAAACTTGAGCCCGTCCCTGTCACTTTGTCAGTTTTACTTGTCATTCTTTCGACTTCACAGAGTGGCTTAATTGCTGTGAAAATTTTTTGCTGAAAACTTGGAATTGGAAGTTGAAACAGCTAAACACATACAGCTGCAGGTACGTATAACTGTACAACACACGCACACATACACACACACATCACACACGGTCAGCCGCTGTGCGTCAGCTGTCAGTCAGTGCAGCCTTCTTCAGTTCGATGCACTGAAACTATGTACGCATGATTTACATGCAATTTTGGTTTTAGTGCATTGACTGAATCAAGTATGCACGGCCGCTGAGGCGGCCGCGCAATTAATGAAAGATGCATTTCCTGCCGCCACAATGGGCTTCTCACTATGCGCTTAGGGGAGCTTTCAGAACCTTCACTATTATTACCAATTGCATACTAACGAGTAACGACCCTCAGACAATACGGACAAATTGTGACACGGCTAATTAATATTAATTTATACGGATAAATTCGCAATATGTATATTGACACTCTTTCAGTTAGTCGGCTTGACATTGGCAGCGCGGTTGATGCGTTGCACATTCGCGGCCAAAAAATTTACCAACTGAAACCGTTCCTAAATTGGTACTACGAGTTACGACCCACACTGGTCTGCTCCCTAATATCTTGCTAATATCTATCGTCCCTGTTATGTAGCCTATCCGATATCCTGAGCAAGCGATTCTGCGCATATACTTGGACTAGGTATAACTACGTATGCCGAGTTTTAGTCGAATCGGCCATAAGTGGATTGGCAGATAAGTGCACGTTTTTTACTGCGTTGTAATGTGGCTCTTTGGTTAAAGTGGTATGATTCGCGCCCTCCGTGTAAGATACGTGGTTCGAATCTAGGACGAGCACATGGTACATATTTATCGATAGTGAACTTTTACATGCATCTGCGCAATTTAGTTCAACTTCATGAATCAGATTATGTATTTCCAGAAATTTTTAGTTTGTTTTTCCGAACGTTGTTCTTGTTTGATTAGTTGACGAACTGGTCGTCAAAATGAAGGGTGGATTTCACAGTTTTTGACCAGTTTTTAGCCTGAAAAAATCTTGGCAAATCTGACTAAAACAGGGCACCTGGTTGAGTCCTTTTAATATCAGATTTTCGTTTTATTCATGACGAGAAGTAACTAATCCAACTATACATAGTTAAACTGAGTGAACTGAGATTGAATCGGCTGTGTAAAGAGATGAGTATTCTAGTATGGTCTGATTTGGTATTGAATTGGTTTTGCATTGGACTGTAATAAAGAGCTTCTTACTGTTGTGTGGTTTCGACATTTATCTATTATTTTACTTCTTTTCATTTTAAAGCAAAACTCATTTTAGTCTGGTAAAGGATAGGGCCTTTAGTTAAGATGAAATTTTGCCAATTGAAACCATTTTATCAAAAGCACATCATAGGGAAGACTACATATGACACTCTTTCCTATCCTAGCTAATCGGGCGGAACGATGCTCCGCCCAAAACAGCCATTTTACGCCTTGATTTCAGGGGGGAACCCCTCTCGAATCAAGACATGTTTTGATTTCAGGGAAGGCCCCCCTCAAATCAGGGAAGTGTCTTGATTTCAGGGGTTGGGTACCCCCCTCGTTTCAGCACACTACCAGCAAAACTCGTTGGAGTATTGATTTCAGAGCGGGGTACCCCCTCGTTTCAACACGTTTCAGCTAACCATAGAGGTCATGCAGATGGTCTGCTGAAACGAGGGGAGGGGGTACCCCCCCTGAAATCAAGACACTTCCCTGATTTGAGGGGGGGTTCCCCCTGGAATCAAGACATGTCTTGATTCGAGGGGGGTACCCACCTCCCCCCCCTGAAATCAAGACGTAAAAGGGCTTTCGGCCGGAGCATCGTTCTGGCCGATTAGCTAGGATAGGGAAGAGTATCATACTCTTCCCTATTATGTTCTCTAGATTTTATTAATACCACTACAACCACAAAAAAGCGGCCTAGCGTAACACTATATCATTAACCTAATCCTATAACCTGATCCGTTAAATCCGGGTTAGTGTAATGTTAATCCTAGAGCACAAAATGGACAACAACTCTTGACCAGGATTTAATAATTGCAAGGCAGCAGGCAGTGTCTGGCGACGGGCAAAGAGAAGCCATAACAAATCGCCCACCACCTCACCTTCCCACATCCCACTTAAACCCTAATTAATCCCAATAATCCAAAAGTAATCCGATTACTTCACAACTAATCCGAATAATTTAAATTAAAATTAACCCGAAATTAATTCGATTAAAAAAATTTTATCTCATTAATTTAAAATACATATATACATCAGAGTAATTTTTTAAAATAATCCAATTAATCCAAAGGTTTTAATCTGATTAATTCAAAAAAATCTGACTGCTCTGAAACCTAATTCGTGTAGACTGAAATTAATAAGATTAATCTTGAATGAGTACGAATAGGCTGACTAATTAATCTGACTAACCCAACATTAATCCGAATAATCAGTTATTAATCCGTACTTAATTCGATTAACCCGTAATCAATCTGATTATCCGATATTGAATGGCTCAAACAGTTAACGTCACTCATGCCTATTTCTCATAAGAAAATGCAAAATCAAAACGTGAGCACAAAACCCATCAAAATGATACAATACAGATTAGCTGAGTCAAATAAATTTAATTATTATTTCTTTTCTCTAGTGGAAACTGGACTTTGGAGTATGATTAAAAGCAAAAATTTCACTGATTAAAAGGTAAAACTTTACAGTTTTGTAGGTAAACTCACAGAAAAAGTAACTTACAGTATCGTAAGTAAATTCAGAAAAAAGGATAATAGGTATGTACAATCCTCAAAATGATTTAGCTAACTCTTGATTTGGCAAAAAATTCAAAAAAGTCCTAAAAAACTGATTAACTCTGCCTTATCATTTAGCTTTAGCATAGGTTTTAAAAACGAAGGCTTCATAACGGGTTGCATTGCCTTTTAAAGCAGAGAACGGAGAAACTTGCACGCGCAAGAAAATGGAAAATGTTTACGCGGGAGCCACGAGGTAAATGACCAATTCAAATTCTAATCAAAAATCCAACGCATTTCGGTTAATCGCACGAGGTAGCCAAGCCCTGTCCAATTCAATCGCGTGCAGTTCCAACTTTTCACCTGCTCACAATCTCACGCTGTTTTTGTTGGGCGCTAATTATTTGCTTGCAAAAATGTGTGACGCATTCGTGCTTTTCGCGCTGATACGAAAAAATATGTATTACATATTCATAAACGGTGTCCGCAGACCGGTTGAATTATTCGAATTCGGGTAATTGATGTGCACACACTAGCGGCTTGAATAGAAGTAGTGAATAGTAGTAAAATTAGTTTAAATAAACAAGTAAAAATTTTTCTAGTCAATTTTCAAAGAATTGATCAGACATGTTTCAGTAAATTTTTGCTTGAAATTGAAGTCAACATTGTTCGTCAGTAATCTGCCCAAAATTGACAACGCAACTTTCGTTGAATTGCTCAAAAATGACAAAGGACAAAAGGACAGGGATAAGAACAAAAATGGGTATATATTATCCAGAATTTTACAGACCTAAGTCCCACTAGAGAAATAAGCAATAAGTATCTAACCAATCAAAATTTTGAGAAATCGGATTAAACGGATTAGTCGGATTAAAGTGGGAACGAGAGGGGGTTGGTGGTGAGCGCATAGAATTTGGTTGAATAATAACAAACAAAAGAAAGGCAAACACACAAACCAAATATGGCGACACAAAAAGAAACTCAAATGTAAGGCTGTAGAATTTAAAATGATTACGATGTGCAGCTATTTTTTACCGATAAATTTAATCTACAATTAATTTTTTTGAATAAAATTTGACCTAAACAGTTTGTGATTTTCAGCAAATTCTGCAATAAAAACGGCTATTTATAGTTAAATATAGTCGACTGAAAAAATACGAAAAATAATTTAGTCATGTTTAATTAATAAAGTGAGCTTCAATCTCTCAAAGTCAAAATCAACATACAAACAAAAAATACAAAAGTCAACTTTGTTCATGCAAAGTCGACAAATAGCTAGAATATATACTACTAACTTGTACCATATTATTATCAAGAACTTTCATGAACTCGTATCAACCAATAAGATTTAAGCATTAACTTGTTTACGATGATTTAATTTTTTACTTAAAAACCAAATATTAACTAAACATATTTTTTAGAAACTAATTCATAAAAGTTGATACGAATTCCTGGAAATTTAGTTCTGAATCGAAAAATTACAGAATTGCACATTCTAGGCCAGACTAAAAACGCTCTGAAACAGTGCTGTACAAATTATACAAAATTGTACAAAAAAAGAGGTACATACAACTTACTTTGATTTTCTAATTAGATAAATAATGGAACATAAAAAAGTTAAATAACAAATTTCAAATCGAAAACGCATTTTTTGAGGACAAGAAAAAATGTTTATTCGATCAACAAGACAGCTAAAAACGAACTTAAAATGTATATTGGACAAAATTTCATCCAAACTGAAATCCAATTTTAAAACAATCAGAACAATAAAAAATAAAAAATCAATTCCATAATTACCACAAATTTGGCACAATACATGCATGCGAATACACTGAATAGCTAACTTAGCTAGAGAAGGCTACAGTAACAGTCTTCAGGCTTAACATTGGCTCAATAGCGCTAACAGTACATTACACAATGAGCACGTGACCATGGGTGATTTGTGTACTCTGGAAGTCACTTGACATTATCACTTGATCTGAAATTTTGCAACGAAAGTTGTTTCACGCCAGATTTCAAGTGAAATGGTATAGTAAAATGGTATCGTTTTTAGCTGCATTTTTGTTTAATAACCACCCGATTCCAGAAGCTTTATTTTTTGCTATGAAACTTGACAAACACAGACACGGAAAAGTATCAAACAGGATTTAAGAACGCACAATTTGTCGAAAACGAAAATTAGCTAAACGAAAAAACAATTAGCTAAACGAAAATCAGATCTAAGATACCTTCAGAGTGTGCAAACTGTTACTTAATTTTCAATAGTTTTAGCACACCGGCTGATTTAGTTTTATTAATATTTAATCGCTTTAATCGGCTCAGCTTCAAGCAGACTAACTTTCACCAACCTAAATTCAACCCCTGAGGAAACGCCACGGCCCAGTGCTACAGTGAAAACAGTAGAAAACAAATCTTAAATTCAAAAAGCTATAGTTATTAACCGAACATTTTTTTCACGGGCCTTTTTATAAATTAGAGTAACTGAAGTAGATTTACTAGATTAACTTTCATAACTCCACCTAACATTTGTCAAAATTCCTAACCGTTGGCAGAGATATTTCTCCATAGATCCTCCCCTATTTATAAAATTTCATTAAGTTAAGTTGAATTAAGTAGGAGTTATGAAAGTTAATAAAGTTATTCTTATCATATAAGATTAGAAATTTATTTTGCTAATAACACAGCATAGGATTAAATACACCGGTTCGTAACTTATATGTAAGTTTCAGATCAACATTTAAAATAAATAGCCTACATATGTACATAGTTTGTAAATTGACTACAACGCTGTGTTATTAACCAAATAAATTCAAATCTAATCTGTCAAATCTTATTAATCTAAATAATTTAGATAAGATTCATAGTTCAGACTAAATCTTAACCATTACGACAAAATCAGCATCAAAATCAACAATATATGCAAGCAACAACTAAATCTACTAAACAGGGATCAACTAAGAATGCACTACAGAAAGAAAGTGTAGAAAAACCATAGCAAAGTTATCAAGAGTACATGACTGCATAAGACTCGTGCAATTATGTGCTCTTGCTATGAAGGGAAAACTGTACAGCAATAAGCAAAAGCCTAGCGGACAAAGACCTAAGCGACCAGCACACACCCACACACAACCAATAATGTACAGGCCAAGAGTACATGCAGCTATGGAGAGTAGACTGACACTACTTAAAGGGATTTAACGGATTAGATATAAACTTTAGCACTTTGGTACATACATATGCTCTGAAACAACAAATCAGGTAATTCTATTCTAAATTATTTTGGTACGGTATGTGTTTTAGAAAAATATATGTTTGCTCATAGAAAAATGTGTATATAATTCGTAGAAATGTACATACTTACATACGTACGTTATGTAATTTGCTAGAATTAGCTTAAAATATGTGATAGACTTTATTCAATAATTTAGATTAAAAGGATTAGATTTAACAGTATTTAGTCTAATAACTCAACTTTCAAAAAAAGGTTCCAACATTGTTCAGACTAAGCAATTTCTTCGAAATGTACCTCACTTGTTTGCATATTTACACACAGATATTATATATATATATATATATATATATATATATATATATATATATATATATATATATATATATATATATATATATATATATATATATATATATATATATATATATTATATATTATATATATAGGTGGTATATATATAAAAAAAATGTAAAAAAGAAAAAAAAAAAAAAAAAAAAAGGGGTACGGATTTATATAAAAAAATATATATAACCACAAGGGTAGATGCGGAATATCATATATACTGTGTGTGTGTAGTGGAAAACTGGGTACGTAAGTATGTACATACATTTAGAGTTACGAAAAATACATATGTATGTAGTTAATCTAAGATCAAATTAACTAAAATTGTTGTACAAAACATTTCATTGTAAACCGAATGAGTTTTATCCGCTAAATCTTATTCTTATGCTTATTCTTACTCCTCGATTTGATTACTGATGTACCCTTGGCGATTAAAAAGACAATCCTCAAGAAAACACAAGGCCCGTATTGCAGCGACTATGCGAAAAAAGCACGAAAAACAACAAATATATATATATAGTCTTAATATGTACAAGTTACAAGTACAAGCATTTACAGTACAATTCATGCTTTCGTATTTAAAGGACACTTCCAATGTAATACCTATACCAACCAGGAGCAGCTGAGATATTTAGGGGGGATGAATGGTCGGTAAATGTGGTTAGGGGGATGGGGTAAGAAGACCCCCCAAATTCGGTCCCGGGGGAAAGAGGGGGGTCCCGTCAGGGGAAAAGAGGGGGAAGGGTACCGGCGGGTGTAAAAGTTTGGCCAAAATTTGAAAAAACGAGCATTTTTGTGTGAAATTCAAGCGATTTTCACAAAAATGTTTGTCAAAAATTGTCAAAATCGGCTTTTTTGGTCAAAAAGGCAAAAATTGCGTCATTTTTCGGAGAGGGGATCAACAATGAGTTGACACAGGGGAGGGGGTCCCTCCAAGGGCGGGGGGAGGGGTACCCAGAATTTCGGTGCTGTCACATGTAATGTTAGTGGTAGATTTGGGGATACTGCCTACAATTCTGGAAGAAATTTTAAAGATTTTTTGGGTATAGTCCAATTGAGGGGTATGAGGTTAAAGAGTACAGCGGGGGTTGAAGTTTAAGTCAGGACAGAGGGGAAGGGGGGTTTAAACACCCGCTATGCATATATAAATATCCAAGTTTTATGAATTTCTTTTTTGTGAAAAATGAAAAATAAACACGAAATAAAAGTCAAAATACATAGGTACATACTAAAATTAATAAAATACTTCCAGAATAGAGTAAAAGTGATTTGAAATAGACCCTTAAAAGCATGAATCCAACTGAAAATTACTTCTAGGTATACCATTAAGAGTCGATTTAAAATTCAAAATATAATATTTCTAAAACAACTAAATAATTTTGATGATATGTATATAGTGATTTTATGAGCGTATTAGGTCGATAACACTAAGGTTGATTCCTATTCGAAAAGTTTACTTTCTCAAATTTCTCATGAGGGTTACAGTTTTCTTTTTTTCAGCAAAGAACTTTTAGTATTTATTTAACATAGGATAAGCACTTACGTAATTTTCATAAGTTTTTCAGTTGTTTCATATGCTGAGTGCATACACAGAATAACGGCCGTAAACAAAATCGGATTAAGCGGATTAAATGTATTTTATACATAGATTAAATGGTTTACCTCTGACGCTCATAACTGTACTACATAGATTAAGATACCAAAAACTAGTTCACTTATTAACCTAAAACAAACGCATTAAATAATTTCAACGTGCGTAACTGGTCATAATTTGCTGTTATTACATATGTAAGTTACATCTAACCGCTAAATCCAAAGTTGAATACGACCTCGAGTCAAATTTCCAACTTAAAACCAACTTAAAAATTAACAGTTTGAAAAAAATTCGTCTTAATTCGACTCAAACAGACACAATACACAAAACAACACTATAAAAAATAAAATTACAAAAAAGACTACTGATCTTATGGTAATATTTGGCAAAATAAGTAACAGCAGGCGAGACTGCGATCTGATTGGACGATTTGACTTCGGCCCGTATTCCATATCACCGATCCACAAGGCTTCGCTCTACAAAAAATTGAATAAAAAATATAATAAATAATATAAAAATAAATGGTATTACACTGATGACTGATTCTTATTACATTAGTTTAGTAATTTAGTCCGGTTCATGTGTACTTGTCCGTAAGCAGTGGCGTAGCCAAGGAAAGAATGGTGGGAATTCCCCCCCCCCGAAACTTTTTCCGACTGAAATTTTACACAAGGGTCCCTCCCCCCTTTGGTTTTTAGGGTCCGGCCGGAAAAAATTTCCGATACGTCTCCAATTGACCAAATTTGGCCTAAAAATCAAAAAATTTCCCAAATTTTTTCCTGGGGGCTGTCGCCCACAAACTCCCGCAACTCTGCGGCTCAGTGTTCTTGGCTTTATCTTGTATGAAAGCATGTGCATGTGCATATAGTTGCATTGTGCACAATGCATTTGCTTAATACACTGTTTAGTGTATGGTTTAGCTGTTTTATTGTTACAAAAATGACATTTTTAGTAAATTTACAGGTTTTAAATGTCAAAAAATTTTAGAAAATTTGCAGATTTTCTAGTGTCTGGAACCTTTCCAGCCCACCATTTTTGTAATTTTCGGTGTTTTGAGCTCCAATTTTGCGTTTGATGCTGCTTTGATCGAAAATTAGCATGGTTTTTGACCAAAAATGCTAAAATGAGTCGTGTTTTGCGTTAAAATCGCACACTCAGTGTTTATTAACACATTTCAAAAATATCGAAAAGTCATTCCCCCCGAAATTTTTTCCTGGCTACGCCATTGTCCGTTAAAGGACACAGGGACAATCGCAGAGACAAGGACAATTTTGATCAACTGCTGTGAAAAATTACAGGAATACTTCAGCTAAAGTTTTGTCTGCAAACTGGATTTCAACTCTAATTCAGACAACAATTAGTATGTACATTTGACCGGGCAGATTTATTAGAATTGCTTATAGACAAAACGACAGCAACTAGGGGCCTATTCCTTTACCGGATTAAGGGGGTAATGTCGTTTTCGTGGTTTTTGACATTTCAGTGTAATTTTTGCGCCCACAGAACTCAAGATAAAAACGGACTACGGCTTCGAAACTTTAACCACATTATCTTTAGGAAAATATCCCCACCCGTTTTTTTCCTTTTCTAAAAATAGTTTGTAGAGTCGGTGTTATGGGCTTTTGAAAATTTTAGAGAAAAGTCAAATTACGAGATTTTTGCACGAAAATGTCATTTTCTCAACGTAGAAACGACTTATCAACTATGTATATCAAAAAAACGGGTGGGGATATTATGTCAGTGCATAACTGCAAAAAGTTTAGTAGTTGTTGGCTGATCTTGAGTTTCATAACTGTGGCGCAAAAATTGGTCAAAAAAACCGCTGATGGGGTGTATTCAAATGATAGCAGCAGTAAAATTGCAAAAGATAATCTGCTTTTAAATATAGTTTTTTTAAAGCTAGAAGGTGTAAAAAAATGTAAAAAAGACCGCTCTAGTTTTTGTTGAGGTTAAGTGCAGTAATGGTAGTTTAAAAAAACACCTAAAAACGCAATTACCCCCTTAAATGGACTGGACTTATTTTAGTCCGAGGTTTTGGAATGACAAATCGGACTAAACGAGTTAAAATAAGTCTGCGGCTTAATTTTAGTCCGAACCCATTCCTAAACTACATATGTACTACTGGACTAAACGGATTTAACATGCTTAACATTAGCGTGGATAATTTAGGTCCATTTAGTCCGATTAAAAAACAGCGTGCTAAAACTTTAGTCCGGAGGTTTTGGAATGGCATTTTTAAGTTGAAGTCTTAAACCGTTTAGTCCGATTAAAGTTGACCCTTTAATCCGGTAAAAGAATAGGCCCCTAGGAACAAGTAAATCAATTTCGGACAAGTAACTAAACGAATTTAAGATTTTTCTACATACATAGGTACATATACAGTACTGTTCCTCCTATTGCAAAATTACAAATGAAAATATGAAAAATAGCCGACTCAAATGACTCGTTTTAGCAAATCATTTTTCGAACTCACCGTTACCTTAAAATGTTTCACAGTCACACTTATCTGGTTTCTTATAAAACCGAAAAAGTCAAATCTGATCCGCTAAATCCAATTTAGGATTCGGCCCCAAAATTCCCCGTACATTCCACAGTAATTGTCCCAACATTCACAAAAACTTATGAAAATTCCAAACCGTCTTCTATAAAACCCACCTCAGTCTTAACAAATAAACGCCGACGTCCCCTCAAAGGTCAAAAGGTCAAAGGGTCAAGTGGCAGCCAATAGCATAGTCCTGAGATTGTCTAGCTCTGCTTTCAGGGCCGCAATTTCGATTCTCAATTTCATGTTCTCCTGCTCCAGTAGCGCGGCCCGGAGCGCAATTTCGTCCTCTTTTGCTCGCCTGGCGTCTCGAGATCGTTTGGCGGCCTCATTATTTTTGCGTCGACGCTCCCAATACGCCTCGTCCTTTTGCTCCTCGGGTAAACTGCGCCCCCGACGGCGACTGAGCGAGTTGCGCCGCCCTCCGCAAATGGAGTGCTCACTTTCGGGGGTATTGCTGGAGCCCTGGTCAGAGCCCGGCCCCCCAGTACTGCCCGGGCCCCCTTTGGGACACAGTTCACCGTCTGAGCTTGGCCTAGAACCCTCGCCCCCACTGGTTGTCTCCTGGGTCACGTGATACAGGCCCAGTTTGGTCTGAGACGGCGAGAGGTCAGAGGTCGATGTGGGGGAATTGGAACTGTCACGTTTGCTAGCCAGCTGACTGGGAAAATGGGACTTGGGGGGCAGGGCTGCCGATTGAGGGGGTCGGGTTGACGAGGTCACCTGCTGCGGGGGGGAGGGGGTACAAGGCTCAGTTTTGAGGGGGGCGCCCACACTACTACCACGACTGGACGGTACTGACGCGCTGCGAAGTGACGATACCGCTAGGGCCGGGTTGACCACATAGCTAGGCAGTGTGGAGGGGGTAGGCGCCCGCAGCAAACCGCCCGCCCCCGGCGGCCCTTCCCCGCCCAAAAGCGACACACCGTTGAGCAGGGGGGGCAGTCCCGCGGCCAGCATCTGCAGTTGGAGGGCTGAGTTGGGGTCGGTGGGGTTGTAGGCTTTGAACGGACGCATGGACCCCCCAGGAGGGTGATCTGACAGAGGTCGGGCCGGGGGGTTACTGGCCAGAAGGGCGGCCAAATAGGGGGGGAAGGTGGGGGGCCCCTGGGATTGGGAGGGGACCGGGGCACTGGGACTAACGGCCTCAAAGGCGGAGCGGTAGGGCCGGCCCGGGGGAGGGGGGGAGGCGGCACAAAGACGCGATCGCAGAAGACTTAAATGGTCCGGAGCGGCCGACCATTCGCTGGATTCAGAGTCACATGACTTGTGCGCCTTGCTGACGCGCAGGGGGGGCTCGGGACTGCGGCGTCGTTTCATGGAAAAGTCCAGGGGGCTGTCTTCGCCGAGGGGGGCCTCCACCTCCGGCCCACTCATTTCCAATAAGGCTAGATAGGCGGCCGGCTATGTCTGAAAAAAGGAGGTAATCTGGGGTAAAAAAACCCTTAAAATCATGCAAATGTAGCTCACACTGGTCCGTAAGCGTGTCAGCTACACTGTATACATAAGCATACACTATAAAATAAATCTGCACAAAGGCAATTCATCACTGACGAAGTTATGAAAATATTCTACATATGTAGCAAAGTCAAGCGGCTAACCCGTACATAGACTTTAGGTCAGAAGCCTGGTTTATACTTGTCCATAATGGTATCCGTTTTGTCCGTAAGCCGAAATACTTTCCAATCAGTTGCCTCAAGAAAAATTAACAAATTGCGGATTTATCAAGCACAGTTTGTTTGTGAAAATATGCCGATTGCAAACACAACAGCTTCTGTATACAGGCTTACGGACTACCACTCCTTCTGGATACGGACAAGTATGAACTAGACTATGAGTCTCAGGGACAAGTGTGATCTAGGCTGAGCCTTCTGGGATGATACGAGATGCGACAGAAGAGACTACGCGACCTTTGGCGACTGTCAGACCCGACCGAATTACGGGCAGTCAGTCATGTTGCAAAAAAAACAGCCCAGTTGTTATTCTTCGCTAACAAAGCGAATCTGTGCAGAAAATAAAAATCCAGTAATGCACACAATATAATGTTAAATCGGAAATTTTTGCTCCAGGAGAAATCTTTATCTGTAGTGTGTGTTTGAGAAAGTGAAATTTTGGCCCGAGGGCTGAAAACTAAAAAGGAGAGTTTCGAATTTGACCCCATTTCACCATTCGACTAACCTTGCAACTTTTCATCGCAAGAAAATGCACAATGATTGCAGATCGAATGCTACTGCAGCCGCAAACTTATCGCACCTTAATCCCCCCGAAATCGGGGGGGGGAGGGTAATCTAAATTACAGCTTAGCCCTCTGTAAATTTCAGCAGTTTAGCGTCAAAACGCTGTACAACCCGAGTTTCTTGTGCAAAATTGTAAATTTGACTACTAAAATTCTCTTATCGCCGTGCCCTCCCCGCGAAAACCAGTAATTCAATTGTATAACAGTAGTAATGTGTTGTAATACAGCAACTACAGTAGTACAGTAAACCCAGGCAGATACTGTACACAGGCTGTGCTGTGCTGAATATGTAGGTCACCTAATTTCGAACGAAAAATTCTCTGGTTTTACGCATAAATTGTGTCAGAATTAAAGAATAGAGAGGGTTTTCAAAAGTTACTGATGCAGGCAGCCCTTGCGTTGCAAAGTTCAAATTCAGAGTGCAATTTCACTTTTGCAATAGAAAATCTCGCACTGTTGCAAAAAATTGCATTTTCTTTTTTCCAAATTTCATTCTAAAACGTCTTGTGGCCTTTAAGAAGAAGTTTAAGGCCAAGTTTACGATAAGAGTTTCATCTTTCAAAAATGCCCCCAGGCTGTATATAAGACTGTAACGCAGCTGTGCTGTATATACAGGTGTTCGTAGATATTTTTTTCACGGATGGAGAAAGGAAAAAGAAAAATGAATTTTAAAAATTTGAACAGCCATACCATATATGCTTCTCTCAAAATGCAGTTGGCATTGCACTTGTATGTAATAAGTTGATTTTTAGTTTTGAAAAAATGAGGATGAGTGGGGATCGAACCCAGACACCATGGATTTGGTTTTTGAAATAAACCACTTAAGATTTCCAGACAAAAATTTGCGAACAAAATTCTGCCATATAATTTTGCACTTAGAAAACCTACATATGTATCTCGATTAATTCAGCGAAATAATCTATGCTAGGTTTAGCGGATAATTTATGTAAACAGATGAAAAAAATTTAAAAAAAACAACAAAAAATAAATTTTGATAAAAAGTGAATTCAATCTGCTATAGCAGATTAGCTTGGATAGATTAAAAAAATAATCCAATTAATCCGCAAAATCTCTTACTTGCATTGGCTAATCCGACATATGTATATATACCCCAAACCGTTAATAAAAATACCGAAAACGTAGAATTTGTCTCAAACCTGTCATCAAAGTAGAAGACCAAATCCCAGTGCCCGCCTTTTTTTATCAAAAAAACAGCAAATTTTTCGCGGCTAATAATGACAGTTAACTCGCCACAAACTTAAAGACAGTATCGTTTTCATTACACCACAATAATTCGGGGTGTAAAAAAGTCTTTATCACATTACCAGGGGTGTGTAAAAAATTGGCGCAAAGGCAGTATAATGGTTACGTAAAACACAACACAGATTATGCAGAGAAAATACGCTCAGGGCAAGTCAACGATACAACGACATGTTTTTGATGTCTGCTAAAAAATTGTTGCCTTCAAAATGCACAGACAACAAAGATGCAAAGACCAATCAAAATCGGGGGTGGGGGATTGGGCTTAGATAATATGCGTCCTCGAATTAAATCCCTTTAATCTCAATTTCCTTTGGTACAAGCCCCCCTTCGATTGAGGAAGGGAGTGTTTGAATGGCGCTTAGGTCAAAACCCCCTAAAATGCCCCCCCCCAATTTCTGGGTGTGGTCACTGCCCCAGACTGGTCTGCCCTGCCGTCGAAAATAATGGCTGTGTAATGGTAGTCAGGCGTAACTGAGAACTCTTTTCAAAGGGCCTGGCTTCATATTTTTTGCCCAAAAAACTAACCGTCACAACTCACGCCTGCAATGGGCTACGGTAGATCAAAGGGGGCGAAAAAAGGGGACAAATTCACGTATGGGAAAGAAAATATGGGACAAGTAAGGGGTTTAAAAGGCTAAAGGATGATAAAACTGAATGCTGAGGTACTGTAGGATAAAAGTGTCCCCCCTAAAATTTGTCCCCCCGGACACTTTTGTCTGGATAAACGTGTCTGCCGGACAATACATACATACAAGATTAAACTCAAACTACATGAACTAAGCTGACCTTATGACCCGAAAGGACCGCGTTTCTACTCTGGGCATCCCCAATTCATTAAAAACAGTTCATTTTGGCCCGTTGACTGCAAAAATATGAAGATACTAACTGTGTTGCACCTCGCGAACAGGAAAAGGGTTGATTACCAGCAATTTGATACTGATTGTTAATTTCGCTAATTATCAGTGTTGCATTAATGGCACATCTGTTGCCAACCGAAACCTGCTTAGCTAATGTTTCTTACGTACACTCACGTTTAGTATGACACAAGTTTATTCTTAACGTTGAAACAAAAAAGAAAAAACGCAAAAAGTGAGAACTACAGGTTGAAAACTTAGAATGACATATGTAAAAACGTGAAGCACAGGTATTTAGATAAGCAGGTTTTGTTATAAATATTCATGATGAATTTTCAATGATATCCAAAATTGATTCAGAGTAAATAGAATAACGTATTTCAATGATATCCAAAATTGAGAGTAAATAGAATAACGTATTGAAACTTCAGTGACAATGTATAAGTACCTCCATATACATACACATGTCAAATTAAAAACGGTAAGCAAAAAAAACAAAAAACGTTAACTCAAGGAAATTCTCACAACCGGTTTAAAGCTTCCACCGTCAAAATAGCCCACTATTATAGGTCACTAGCCTAATAGCCGACAAGTTAGTACCAGGCTATTGTTTCACGCAAACCTATCAACTGGCGTGTAAACTTGATACTGAGGGCTTTTCGAATTACCAAGTTGCCAAAAAGTTTCACACGCGCTAGTAGCTGGACCCTGGACTAGCCAGAGGAAATTCAAAACTTTTTTCAAAATCCCCACTAAATAAAACTACTTTATTCAGCTGTCGTCACTGTGAGTGGAGTGAGCTCACTATAGTTAAGCTGGTTAATCTGGGTAGATCAATTCAGGGGGTTATGGGGATTAACTTGCAAAAACTAATGCTATCTAGTCTAGACCTGACTTTTTGATTACATGAGAAAGTAGGAAATCCAGGGGGGAGGGGTACAGAACAGGGGCGGTTCCAGAGAGGGGGGGTCCAGGCGCAGGTGCATTTCTGTACTACAGAAATAAGTAGGGTGGTGGTGAATGGTTCAGGTAAGAGGGTACCAGGCCCCCCATTCCGCCTTAGATAAATGACTGAGTTTAAAACACACAAGGCCCCCTTCTAATAATCAAAGCTGCTCAATGAATATACGTAAAACCATAGAATATCAACATTTTCAATCACATGTTCTGAACTAGGGGGGGTAGGAGGGGACGTGCGAATTTATCGCGGTTTGGGGAACCCCTTATTAACCCCCCCCCCTGGCGAAAATTAATATGATCACAATTCGCATCACACAAATTCTACCCAGCATTGAGCATCACTTAACGCTAAACGCTGTTTGCGCATCAAAACAATTTTTTTGGAATTACGGCCGATTGATTTCTTTACAAAAAATTTGGAACACTCTTTAAATTGAATTCGAGTTGCGTTCCAAAAAACACTTGTACAATAATTACTTCTTTTTTACGGGAAAAAGACTGCCTATGCTACATTGCATGAGTGAAAGTTTGTCATTGGAAAATTTGACAACAACTAGTTTCCATTTTGCTGAAATTTCATCAAAATCTAGGCCAAGTGTAACAGAGATGGGAAAAAAGTGGTGAAAAACTGGAAAAAGGAATCTCTAAAAATAGAAAAACCTCAAGGCGTAAATAGGAAACCAGAATTGCCATGAAAAACGACAACTACTAAAACAAATCTGCTTGGATTGGAACCAGGTGTCTCCACGCTATGACGTCTAGATCTAAAGTTTGAATTAAATTTTAAAATTTAAAAGTATCATAGTTTAAAATGCGCAAGTGTTGCATAAATTTAGTCAGGCAGATGTATGAAAGAGGGTTTATCCAAGCGTCAAACCTATAACATAATATTCAGTGCGTAACCATATATACCACAAACGATTGCATTTCACTGTAGACAAAAAACAATATTAAAATTAGTTTTATTTTAGACTTCATCTAATCACTTATGCAATAAAAACAGCGGTGTTCAAAAACGACGCTACGCTTCACGCGCAGTTGCGCATTGCCAAATCGCACGCAGTTAGTTGCGTCACGCTTGCGATGGCGCAATAATTGTTGCGCCACTAATTGCATGAGATTACGTGATTTCAGATCTTAACTTGAAAATTGAATAAGATTCAGCGGAGAATATATAAACTTATTTGGTTAATAATAATACAACACATGATAGTGGCAGCAAGTTAAAATTTGGCAGTTTTTGGCGCACTTAGATCAATTGCAAAGAACCAAACCAAATCTCTCTCAAGACGCTTTGTTTATCTGATTCAAACTAGCCAAATCAGATTTCCGATAAAGGTTAAAATCGGTTAAATGAAAAATGAATTCACATAACAGTTTCGTTGCCAATAAGCACTCCTTATAAAGTTAAAAACGATAGGTATTGAATTAAAATTATAACAATTAATATGAAATGCAAATAAATAGTCACACAATTTTGACCTTATCCGGTCAGCTTAGGTCACTAGTAGTAACCTGAGCTGACCTTTTAGGGATAAAATAACCCATATAATCCAGGTACATACCTATTAGATTAAAACATCTGGATTAAAATTAAAAAACAAGTAGTGAACAAACTATAAAACTAGTGGGAAAAAGTTTCAGGGTGTGGTTTGTGTTATCAAAGCGAAGAAATCTAGAAAGTTGGTTGCAGGGTCAACTATTTATTTGTCAAATAAACTATAAGGGCAATTTGGGGGGATTTTCAAAATTGCCCTGACTTGACCTCTAACGGTGACCTTTTGACCTTTCTATTATAATGTGTGTAGTGTGCGCAACTGGTGTTTAATCATTGCCATTTCGAAATTTCACTTGGGAGGGTCATGTTTAAAATTAAAAAAATTGAAATGAATTTCCTTTTCCATTTTGGTTTCTTAATATGATTAATATTGCTATAACAGTATCAATTTTTTATATCAGTTTTTAAATGTGAATGTAATTTTGAAATGAAAATTTAAATCTATTTTTTTTAATTTTTTCGGGTCACAAAGTGTCTTGGTTTTGGGTTCAACAAATGTCCATTGCTAAATATAAATAACGACCAGTAAATCATACACAAAGGGGGCCAAAGGGAAAGGTCAAACATTAAAACAAATAAAAAAACTTGCTTAAATTGAAATACATTACTATAAATCAAAATAACTGATCAATATAATATAAACAAAAATATAAATAACCACGATTACTAATTAAGTATTAAGTATTAATAACTAATCATGTATATACCAATGTTCCAAGATATTTAGGCTGGTTGATAATTCGCAGCAGGTGTGGTTGTATGTTGCGTGGGTGACCCCTTGACCCCGGCTGACCCCCAGGCCGCGCCACAGGCCACCCCTTCTGTCAATCAACACCAGCTGAAACATTCACATTAGAGATGCTATTACCAACCTAAGCAACAAGCTGTTCCATATTTCATTCCGATTGGGCTACTATAGCCTGGGTCATACTTGTCTGCACAAAGCCTGGTTCATGTTCATTACTTGTCCGTATAAAGCCTGGTTCATACTAGTCCGTATGAAGCCTGATATATACCTGTCCGTATAAAGCCTGGTTCATACTTGTCCGTATGAAGCCTGGTTCATACTTGTCCGTATAAAGCCTGGTTCATACTTGTCCGTATGAAGCCTGATATATACCTGTCCGTATAAAGCCTGGTTCATACTTGTCCGTATGAATCCTGGTTCATACTTGTCCGTATGAAGCCTGGTTCATACTCGTCCGTATAAAGCCTGGTTCATACTTGTCCGTATGAAGCCTGATATATACCTGTCCGTATAAAGCCTGGTTCATACTTGTCCGTATGAAGCCTGGATCATACTTGTCCGTATAAAGCCTGGTTCATACTTGTCCGTATGAAGCCTGATATATACCTGTCCGTATAAAGCCTGGTTCATACTTGTCCGTATGAAGCCTGGTTCATACTTGTCCGTATGAAGCCTGGTTCATATTCGTCCGTATAAAGCCTGGTTCATACTTGTCCGTATGAAGCCTGATATATACCAGTCCGTATAAAGCCTGGTTCATACTTGTCCGTATGAAGCCTGGTTCATACTTGTCCGTATAAAGCCTGGTTCATACTGGTCCGTATAAAGCCTGGTTCATACTTGTCCGTATAAAGCCTGGTTCATACTTGTCCGTATAAATCCTGGTTCATATACTCCATAGTTGCCTTTGCCTATAAGTACATATGTAGCCTAAAAATTATGGTTTATACGAGTTCATTTTTTCGGAGTGATTGACCGTAAAGACAGCATATGTATGTACAAGATGAACTTGAGCATATCTATATTTAGTTTTCCCCCCAGCCCCAACAACTAAACTCACATAATGTATGTTGTTCATGTATGTACATACCTACAACTTATAACCCGGTTCATACTTGTCCTTAAGAACACAGGAACAGAGACAGAACAGTTTTCTAAAAACTATAAATGTACTACAGCGCTGCGCCTAATATTTTGCATAAGAAGTGGACGAAGAAAATTTATATCGTGCATAAGAAGAAAATTTATATCGTGCAATAAAATTGGTTAACTTTTCCATGTAGAATTCTTGTAAAACTGCTTAAAGACAAACGAATAGGGACATGTCGACCTGAGCGACGTTCCAAAGGATTAGCTACATAAGAATAGGAAAGAGTGCCATACTGCTTGCTCCCTATTATGTGCTCTTAATATACACAGCCTTGTGCATAGAACGTCTTCTCTAGCACACAGTCCAAGAAGTTCATGAGCAACAATAACAACGTTTTTATAATCTTTTATTATTATATCATACACACTTTCATTTAGTTGACAGACAACATTTATTGACCACACGCAATATTCAACACTTCAGTTTCAAATTACATCAAAAATATTGCATAAATCGTTGATCACTTAGACAGGAAGGACTCAACCTCGCCAACAGAAAAAGTTAATGCCTCTAAAGCCTGGTTCATAACATTAGTTGTCCGCTTCCGTAAGCGATTGTGCGCAAGTCAGTGTACAAAATATGGGAAAAACACTCATGATCGATACCGTACAAATCTGAGTGCTCACAGGATATTAAGGAACTGAACAGGTTTTGAAAAAATGGATTTGAATTTCACATAAAAATTATCAGCCGGTGACTCCTACTTATTTTGGATAAGCCCCGTACGGCCCAAGTCTATGAACTAATATATGCAAATACATATTCTGTCGCCCACAATCACAAATCAATCAGCTTTGAACTGAGGATGCACAGAGCAGTGAGCTGTCCATCAAAAATTGTGCTTACTTATACTCATATGTACATGCTTCATTTGCAGCATTAAGCCCGGCTCTCGTCCTTGTCCCTACCATTTTGTCCCTAAACTAATTCAGAAAAAACTGCACGGCCAAAGAAGCCAATATTTCGCACGAAGATAGTAGAGTTCACTTTCATACTGTATACAAAAATATAGTGAACGTTAGTACTTGTTCATTTTTCACAACAGCTGACCGAAATTTGTCCCTGTTCCTGGCTCCCTGTGTCCATATATATTAAGGACAAGTATGAACCGGCATAAGACTAAAACTGTTTGCTTACGGACACCCGGACAGCCTTACGGACAAGTTATACGCATAAAGCGGGACTGCCTTGGACGCAACACAAAGTCACTATGCAGTCTTCTTCTTCACATGCGCACAGTCCAAGCGTCCGCGAATCACGCGACAGCGGACTCCGACTAAGTCCTGTTTCCGGCCCCCCTCAATCAGCACCTGACTGTGTTCCTGCAAATTATGGCCCTCCCCGGGGATCCAGGCCACGAGCTCCTTCCCATTGGTTAGCCGGACCAGCACGCACTTGCGATTGGACGAATTGGGCTTTTTGGGCTTGCGAATCAGCACCCGGAGAACTGTGCCGCGGATCTGCGGATGGCCGCTGATGGGGGATTTGCGGGGCAGATTTCGTTTCGGGGGCCCCCCGCGTTCGTGCATTTCGCGCAGAGTCCACTGGAGGGGGCTGGTGGTGGATAGGGGGCGGCTGAGGGGGAGGGGAAGGGGGGGCAGGGGGCAGGACAAGACTCGGGGCACTAGACCACCCACCACTGACCGCAGAAACCACATTCGTCCACAAGCAACTGAAATATGAAATAATGTAATTTACCATTTTAGCTTTTATATAATGATAACTGCTATTTTCCCTTGCCAGTTGCATAAACATTGTGTGTATGTGTGTACGCGTGTGGACACTAAAATTTCGAAACAAAAGAAAAACACTTATATGTAACCGTGAAATATTCGTGTTGCCCAGGGAAGGGCTTCGCTTTTGCAGAAATTGACCCCTTGGTTATGGCTGGGACTCTAGCTATGTATGCATGGAACCTGGTTATATGCAGACATACTCGTTTTCATTATCATGAAAAAACATCATATCCCCAGATTTATGCAAACTACTTCCATTTTTAAGAACTTTATATTACATATTATATAAACTTAATGAGGAATCTTGCTAAAGCCTTCTAAAGATTGAGTTTTCCCACGGGTAACCCCTAGGGGGACACCGAGTCACTTCTCAAAATAAGCTAATCTCTTCCCATACCCTACCGAAAAGATAAACCTATCCTAACCATAGACGCACACAGTTGGGTCCGAAAAAGTGCCCCAAAAATAAAAAAAAACTGCTAAATATCCTGTCAACTATATGTACAAATATATGTACATATAAGCATATACAGCGTACAAGACACGACGACATCGATTCTTTGCAAAACGTCATACCAGTATACAAAACTAAAAGTGGGACGATATATTTATTGATGAAACCAGGCTGCAATCAATCGAGTACCGAAGTCAACGGAGAAATAGTTTATTGAGAAACACAACAGTGACCACAACAGTAATGAAAAAACAAAGCAAGCATAAAACAAACCTAATAGTCGATTCATACTTACAGCCGTATGTCCGTTCCGTAAGGCACGATTGAGAATTGAACCCACAAACAAAGCCCGGCTAATACCTCACCTTACCCTTGTTCCTATCAGTTTCGGCTCAAGCAGTACCAAGAAAATGCCGTGGGCAAATAAGCTACTTAACTTTTTTACACATGGAAAGTTAAATCAGGTTCAATTTCTAATACAACAAAACACAGACGAAACGTTCAGTCAGTGGTGCACAATGGCTGATAGAAAATCGTCCTTGTCATATGTCCTCGAGGACAAAGTATGAACCGGGCTTAAGCATATCATTAAGCATTATTGGTGGCGTGATTATTTCGTAATTTTGGCGGCTGAACACACAACAGGTTGCGAGTATGAATCGATCGTCAAGTTTTAATGGATCCTTCTGGAGATTGCAAGAATTGAATCATCACCAATCAAATATACAGAATCAATAAAAAACTATCCCTAAACAAATTTTTAAAAATTAAAAAAAGTATAACGCAAATTTCTGCAACATGGATGCAAACAGAAAAATTTCTGCAATAAATATTGGATGCAAACACAAAAATAACAACAATAACAGGTATGTACTCTTATAAAATCAGGCTTCTTTTTTGCATAAAAAAATTAACACAACCATAACTAACAAATTACTAATCAACCTGCAAGATTAGATGTTGTAGACAAGTATATAATTTCAAACCAAAATGGTAAAAAAATTGCAGAAGGGTAGCGAAATGACACAAGAAAAAATAAATTTATGATCAGAATCAACTGATTTTTTCGCAATTGTTACAGTGTTGTAACTGACTTGTAATTTCTAGCTAGCCCTAAACGTGAATCACTTTAAACAAAAATACAAGGTTTCCAAATTTCAAACCTAAATTGAAGCTAGTAAAACAGCTGAATTTAAGACCAAACAGTCCAAAAGATACAGTGGTTGGGATTCAGAAGAAGTGCTTAACTAAAACCCAGTCTAAACAGATCAAATTCTTCACTACAATGTTCTACCTATTTCATCCGAATAAAAAAGGTTTTTAGACTGAGACTAAAGTTGAACACCCTTTGCGAATGCCAGCCAATAATAAAACGTAAAAACTTCTGCAGTTAAGTTATCATTCCACAACAAATCAACAAAAAAACAACAACACAATAAACTCTAAATCGCAACAAAAATAAGGCTACTCAACTAAAAAACGACTATCTAGCGGACTGGGCAGATTTATCTTCATCACTATCGCTACTACTGGACGAAGAGTCTTTTTCTTGACTTGATCCACGCCGGTTGCTCTAAAACAAAAACAATAATAAAAACCAAACAAAAAATAATACAATGAGTGTTATACCCCTGCTTCGCGGAGGGTAGGCAACATACAGTGGCGTAGGGGGGTTTTCACTCCTCCCAGAAGGCAACTTCACCCCCCTAAAACATGTGCTTCAACCCCGTCCCCCCAGAATGTGTTGAATCTGTTCACGACGGCACAATCGGTGGCTCACGAAATCGTTAAAATCAGCGGTGAAGGTGCTCCCACCCGCCCCCCCCCCCCATCCAGAATTCGCTAGAGCTGCCCACGTATGGTCGGCAACCCATAAAAATGGAAATTTGAATATCTAGGACTCAGGTAGATCAAATAGACTGGCTCCAAATTGTCTGAGACCAATGTATAGAAATAGAACAGCCTAAACAATATCGTTTAGGTTAACGATTAAGTCAAGGCTTTAACACGTTTCCTGGCTTCGAATCTATTTAAAACAGGCAAAATTGTCCTAATACGCTGATTTTTGGCGTATAAGCTACTCCAAAACATAGAAACAGGTTTGTGAAAACGAATCGTCACATTATTTTACACCAATCGTTTTTAGCAATGGCTATGCGGACAAATTCTTCTGGATACGGATAAGAATTACTGATACGGACAAGTACGGAGTAAGCTGTCCAATCTTATCATGGCTTAGGGACAAGCTGCTTTGGGTACGGACAAGGAATAAATAAAAATAAATAAAAATAATAAATATAAAATAAATAAAAAATAAACACGTATTAGGCGCCTACCATTCTCTGACCAGCTGATCTGGCAGTCAGTTGGAAGGGAAAGTCTAGGCCGGCCGTTTCAGCCTCATGCTTCAGCTTGAGCAGCATTTTGTGTCTCACGCTGACCCCGGCCGCCTTTGCTTCTTTGACGGCGTCTAAAGCACCCCCAAGGTCGCCGCTGTTCAGTCTCAGTCCCACCAGATAGGAATAGATGACCACCTTGTGACCATCGTTCACTCCTTCCAGGCTCAGCAGACGACGTAGCAAGTCTTCCTGCAACAGTCACAATTCTGAGAGTCACAAGTATTACTTAGGGTCTTTTCTGAGAGTCGCAAGTATTAGTTAGGGCCAGGGTTTTTTTTTCAAAATCGGCACTGTGTAAATGTTGTGTAAATTAAAAATTTGCTGTGTAAATTAAGGGTATGATGTGTAAATTTTTAAAAGTGTGTATTTTAGCATTTTTTAGGTAAAAATTGACCGTTTTTTCACGTGAAAAGTAATATTTCGACTTTGAGACTCGAACTACATACAAAAATAAAAAATATAAAAAATCATAAGCCGTTTAAGAGCAGAAACTGAAGATTTTTTGTTTTGGGGTCAAAAATTAGACTTAATTTTGTTAGAACAAAGAGGTCACAGGCAGCAATCGTCACGTCTTCGCGAATTTTTGTAATTTTTACAACCAAAATAGGCCGTTTCATCAGCTTTTGGGGGAAAATGGGGCTGTGTAAATCAGTGTGTATTTTTATTTTTTGCTGTGTAAATTAGGCGGCCGATGTGTAAATACACCCTATTTTACACAAAAAAAAACCCTGGATAGGGTCTATTCTGAGAGTCACAAGTATTACTTAGCGTCTATTCTGAAAATCACAAGTATTACTTAGGGTCTTTTCTGGGAGTCACAAGTATTACTTAGCGTCTATTCTGAAAGTCACAAGTATTACTTAGTGTCTTTTCTGAGAGTCACAAGTATTACTCAGCGTCTATTCTGATAGTCACAAGTATTGGAGCGAGTTGAATTACTTGTAGTCCCAAGTAATTAGGGTTAATTCTGTAAATATCTTGTAGTCCCTAGTAATTAGGGTTAATTCTGTAAATATCTTGTAGTCACAATCACAAGTAATTAGGGTTAATTCTGATAGTCACAAACTCACAAGTAACAAATCACATATATGAGAGCTAGACGATTCTAATAGTCAACAGTATAGGGGTCTATTCTGTTGATTATTAGGGACGATACGATTATGCTACTGACTTGATGTGTTAGAGATGGGCTTTGATAGTTACAACCAATTAGAGGTGACTCTAATACTCGCAAGTATTAGGTCGCATTCCAGTAGTCACAAGTATAAGAATTTAATCTGATAACTACAACTAATTAAGTTCCGTTCCGAGTTTAATAAAATTTAACTATTATTATGGCCCATAATGATTCGGATTCCAACAGTTAGAACTTTTATAGCATGTTCTAATAATCTGATAGTCACAAGTATTAGAATGAATAATGGACAAACTTGAAAAAAATTCTATAAACTCAAAACGATGACAACCAATGTAAACGAGAGTAGAAATAAAATTACTGATGTAAATACCTTCTGTGCTTGTTTGGCCACGTCTGCGATCGGAGTTATAGAAGCCAAGATCGGCAATTTGTGTTCCTGAAAAAATATGGAAAATGCCTCCATGAAGCAAATACCAAGGCTGACGTGGAAAACTCAATAAAACACAAAACCAAGCTTTACAACACAAGTTGTAGTAAAGTAGGCTAAATAGGCCATTTGAATTGAATAATCAATTAGGACCAAAACATGTGTTTTACACGTAAGTTTTATATCAAAAACTATTCAAGTGCTATTTAGCCAAAGGTTCAAAACTTCTACTCAAAACAGATATTAAAAAAAACGTTTTATAAACTGAAGGGTGGAGTTGACTAAGGTGGTTTTAGTGAACAATAGTTTTACGTACATTCTCATAATATATATAATTTGCGTAATTTCATTACGACTCTCGATTCGTTATAAAATTAGTAATTTTATTAACCATGAGTTTAGTTCAGTTGAAAAGTCAAACCTGCAGCACAGCAAGTCTCTGATCGGCTGAATTTCAACTGAGTTAAAACCACGGTTTAAGAAAATCTACTAAATTCGTAACAAATCAAGGCAATATTTCGTACTGAAATTATGTGCAAATCATAATGAAAACACACGTAAAACGATGGTTTAGTAAACCACCTTTGTGAAATCCTCCCAAAATAATCAACAGTGATAGGCAACAGACATTTTGTGACACAAAATTTGTCTTAATTTTCAATCCCTGCCTTGCTGTCCATAAAAAATGACTGACACTCTACCTCAAAAAACTGGACTGCTTTGTCGAAATCCCCATGAACAATTTCGTGAACGCCGATGGCTCGAACCAAGCCAAGCGAACGATTGCCGGCAGCTAGCGCTTCTTCCACTAAAAATTTACACTCAAAAATTAATTTTTAAAGTTTAAATACTACAGAATTTTTCTACAATTATCTTTAAACCAATCATTAAAGTTTTTAAATTAGTGTTACACTTTGTATTAGCTTGCATTCATTCTTTTTGCAAAGCTATTGGTGTGAACAAAATATAAGCTACACTATTGAAAAGGCCAAAAAGTTAAATCTAGAATCATCTTATCTTGTTTCTAAAACCATAGGCAAAGTTGCAAGATAATGACAACATAAAGCCGAAAACTTTCAACAAAACCATTATCTTATCACCACTATTCAGTAGTCTACCTAAAAACATACCATTCTAAACTAGCCTAATAGGGTAAAATTCTTAATTCCTAAATACACCAGCAAAGTACTAACCTAAAATCAAAAGTTAACAAACTATCAACACTGTAAAAAATTCAACAACTATCAGTATTGAGTACTAATGAGTAGTACCAAAAAACATACAATTTCAAACGAGCCTAATAGGGTAAAATTCCTAAATAAATACACTAAAAAATAACCAACCTAAATCAATCAATCAATCAAAGTTAAAAAATTATTAACTGTAAAAAACTTAAAAAACTATAATTTACATTTTGTCACCAGATCAGGCCTGGCTCGCAGTATGGCCGCAAACAGGCGATAGGGCGGGTCGGCCTGAGGCCTGGCCTCCAGTAGCTCAGCCAGCACCGTTTCGGCCTGGCCGTCCGCTATGCGTGCGCGCGCCAGCGGTTGGTCACAGAGCCCGGCCAAGGCCGGTGGCAGCAGGCTTTGCAATCGTCCGATGGTGGCCAAATCGCCTTGGTCGGCCAACTGGTGCAACAGCCGGCCTAGATTCTGGGCCGACGGGGGCCGGCCGCACATGGCCAGACTTTCCAGCAGCTCAGCGGCCCGTTTGGCCTCGCCGGCCTCCAGCAGTTGACGCAGCAGGGCGGCGTAGAGACGTGGCGGATAGCCGCCGTGGCGCACGTCACGCAGCGCGTCATAGGCCGTGTCCAGCTGGCCCTGTTGCAGCAGACTGTAGACGGAGTCCACACTGGGATGGTTCTGCAAACAGTTGACACTTAAATCTGACTGGTTCATAATATATTATACATGTCCTAAAGGACAAAAGTACAAGTTCATGCTTGTCCGAAAGGACACAGGGACACATGCTTCCTATTTGTCCGAAAGGACACAGGGACAGGAAAAAGGACAAGTTGATATTTGGCCTAAAAGACACGGGGACGGGGACGAGTTCGATAACAAACTTTGGTTAGCTGCAGCTTCAGTTTTTTTTGAATCCCTTTCTGCTTCGATAAAAAATAACAGACACAAAAAACAAGCGACGACCATGAGTGTGACAACATAATAATTGTAAAAAATAATGTTCAATTCCACACCAAATTCTCCATGCTCTCTTCAGCTAGCCCATTCCCATTCCCAGTTTCTTGCGTGGTCACTTGAGTGGGCACCTGAAATGGGACAGGTTGCCCTGCGTCCCTCAGCGTTTCAGCCAGGACGATCATTGTGCCCTGGGACGGCAGTAAATCCTCCTCCTGCATATTGTGCCAGGCTTCCAGTGCCAAACGCCACTCGCCATTGCGACCTGAAATTAAATGGAACTGAAGTCTGATAAAAAACAAATGCGCCACTTACTTATTTTAGTGGCATGACTTCTGTGACTACTTGCTGTACTCTTGATAGTCAAAATCTATTCTTTTCGTAGCGAAATCACATATTCACATGTTCATTTTCTCAAGTGATCATTCTCTCAAGTGGTGCAACTTGTTTTTGTTACACTTTAAGTAAAAAATGCTGGACCCAGAGACAAAAAGAAACACGCGATTTCAGTACAAAAAGAACTATAGTCTGACCAAAAAGTGTATGTACGGAACTTCATTGCTTCATAGCAGCTTAGTCGTTTGAGGTAACCCCCATAATGTATATATCATTCGAAAGCATTTTTGATGGAGATTTTCATGAAGTTAAATTATTTCGGAAAATTTGAAGTTAAAAATTTTAATTCAAATAAAATCGATTTTTTCCGCCTAATTACAGGAAACCTAATGTATTAGATATCATTCGATAGCCCATTCCATTCTGCGTGTAACGATATATACGACATTACTATAGCATGTACCTGTCAAAAATTATAGAATTTTTTCAGTTTTGATTTTTCTATTGAAAAACGTCATTTTTGGCCCGTTTTATTCGCTGTAACTCAGCAAATACTCAACCAAATCTGATATATTTTGGATGAATAGACGCGTTGTGACCACGCACAGTCTGTGAAAGTAATAAAATTTCAAAATTTGATACTAAATTTTTTAATATTTGTCAGGTTTACAGTCATTTTTCAGCAATTTTTGTTCAAGATTAGTTAAAATAATTGTTACCACAATAAAGTCCAGTTCTTTGGCTTTCATTTGATACCAAAAACATGTGCTTTTGATTGGATTGAGCAAAGTTATGCAAAAAATAAATCATTATTCACAGTCTATGTGTGCGCCCAACAACAATTTATACACGCATATCAGCGTGTAGAATGTTTGAACGCATGCTCACCAAGCACTAATTTTTGACAAGTAATGAAAACAGCTATATCTTTTTGCTGCATAACTTTGTTCAATCCAATCAAAAGCACATGTTTTTAGTATCAAATGAAAGCCAAAGAACTGAACTTTATTGTGGTAACAATTATTTTAACTAATCTTGAACAAAAATTGCTGAAAAATGACTGTAAACCTGACAAATATTGAAAAATTTAGTATCAAATTTTGAAATTTTATTACTTTCACAGACTGTGCGATGTCACAACGCGTCTATTCATTTAAAATTTATCAGATTTGGTTGGGTATTTGCTGAGTTACAGCGAATAAAACGGGCCAAAAATGACGTTTTTCAATAGAAAAATCAAAACTAAAAAAATTCGTTAATTTTTGACAGGTACATGCTATAGTGATGTTGTATATATCGTTAGACGCAGAATGGAAAGGGCTATCGAATGATATCTAATACATTAGGTTTCCTGTAATTAGGCGGAAAAAATCGATTTTATTGGAATTAAAATTTTTAACTTCAAATTTTCCGAAATAATTTAACTTCATGAAAATCTCCATCAAAAATGCTTTCGAATGATATATACATTATGGGGGTTACCTCAAACGACTAAGCTGCTATGAAGCAATGAAGTTCCGTACATACAGTTTTTGGTCAGACTATAATTGCAAGCATCAACAAGAGTTCAGCGGGTAGTCACAAAAGTGACGCCGCCTATTTTGTCTCAGGGTTCAATATGTTCTGGTCAGACTTTTAGAAAACATCTTACAATGTTACTTTAAAGAGAATAGATAAAAAGCTTTACCAAAAACTCCTTGTCAAAATGATGCCATACACAATATTCTAGTCACACACACTAAAGTATTTTCACCTTCTCCCGATAATGAACAAAATTTTGAAAATCTCAATTTTTTTATAAGTTTGTTATCAAATCAAGCAAATAAATTTTATTTAACCTAATCCATTACGTCCATTTTAGAAATATTTGACTACGGGATTAAGCATAAAGTTTGTCCGAAAGCAAGACAATAGATTTGGAAAAACACAACTAGCATGGTAAAAAACTAGACGATAATAATAAGAAAAAAAAGACTAAAAAAGGCAAAAGAAACTAGAAAATCTGAATACAAAACTTGCACAGACAGGTCAAGCACGCACGCAGAAGTCTATATATACTCAGCTCTTCAACTTCAACTTGGAATTTCTACGCAAATTTATAATCCACTTTCAACATACGATAAAAAGCTATTAGTCTCCGATAGAGTGCGTCGCGATTCTGATTCGCAAATCCACGAGTAGCCTCCAGAAGCGCTGCGAATTCAGCAATCTAAAGATTAGACACAATATTATCGAACGTCACGTTAATCTAACTGAGAATACATAATAATAATATTATGTACTCTCAGTTAGATTAACTGAGAGTACATATATAATAATAATATTATGTACTCTTGGTCTAACCAAGAGTACATAATAAGAAGAGTATGACACTCTTCCTCAGTACTCCCCCCTTCAGGTCAGTACCCCGTCTTCAGTTGAGGGGGGATACCCCCTCAACTGAGCCCTGTTGCATAAAGGCATCAGTGATTACTGACGGCTGGCATCAGTAATCTCTACCATGAATCACCAGTAACTATTTCTGCGTTGCATAGACTTCTTTTACTTATGGCAAACCATAGGTAAAATTTCATTGATGGTTGCACTAGTAAATACTGATGGCTGCCATCAGTATTTTACTGATGAACCATCAGTGTTTTACAGATGCTTCATCAGTGTCACTGATGAAACACTGATGAAATTTTACTTATTCACCATCAGTAAACGCTGCATCAGGCATCAATAAAAAATTTTTTGTTGCCTAAAAATACTGATGCTAATGATCAGCAATTTTACTGATGGTGCATCAGTGTAATTTGTTTGGTTATTGTTGATATTAATAATTTTCATTTTTATTTTGATTGTTGTACATGTTCTATTTTTTTAGAATAGTTACTTTACAAAAATTGTGACAATTACAGTTTTGTGTTTTCTGCTTAGTTTTTCTTAAATTCTAATAATTTTTGACGTTGAGTGACTTGAACTGACATTAGTTTAAAACGCCAAACGTGCTCTCTTTAACAATTAAAAGTAACGTTTCTTAATTAAATTAACTAAATTTAAGCTAAATTAAGTTAATTTAGTTATTCGAGCAAATAGTGTGGCTGAAAAAGCGGTCGGAACGGCTGAAGAACAATACTCTAGCGGCATGTTTGGTGACCACTAACCTAAACCAAATTTTTACAGATATGGACAGCTTTTGACTTTTAAAAGACATTAGAATATCATCTCAATTTTAGAGCTTCTGACTTTTAAATGACATTAGAGTATCGTCTCAATGTTGAAACACGTAGAAACTAGTGTAGTAAGATACCTAAAAGTCACTACTATTCAACTATAAAAATTAACTTAATAAAAAATTACAAAAGTTGGCGTAATCAAAAAAAAGATTAAATTAGGTTAGTATTAATATAGTATTAGTATTATATATACTAAAGTAAAAAACTAGACTTTTAGATATGCTTACATTTACAACCTTTTTTCCTACCTAATTGAGTGATTTTGCTGCTGTTTTAAGTTATTGGGTTGCCGACTAGTTGCGAAGCAACAAAAAGCAACCCTTTTGTATCTGTCATGTCCGTTATTGGGTTGCCGACTAGTTGCGAAGCAACAAAAAGCAACCCCTTTGTATCTGTCATGTCCGTTATTATTATTATTATTATTATTAATATTAATATTAATACAAGACTAGTGCGTCTAGTTTAGACTAGTTCGACCAAATCTAGAACCTGACGTACGTTATTGTGTGACAACGAAAATTTTTTGAAAAATTTTTCAAATTTTTATTAAATTTGAATTACAATGCGATATGATCGCATATGAGGTGATTATAGGTAGTCACCAAAGGGTAAAATTCCAGGAGCCATAACTTTTTTCAGGGTTATGGTATCGACGTGAAACTTGTTTTATATGCTTGCGTTCATCAAGTGCTATCGATTGATAGGTGGCATGATGACGTAAACGGCGACAAAGGGTCAGTATAAAATAATAGTCATACGTGACTGGGCGTTACGTCCGTAAACGTCATGTGAGGTATCATTCGAAAGCCCCTTCAATTTTGAGTTGAATGATGTCAATTTTGTGTTTCTACGTCAACGTTGAAGCGAGTTATAACGATTTCAATTTTTCGAACTTTTGTTCAATACGTTTATGGTGTGAGTAGTCGCGGAGGAATTTTTTCGAACAAAATTGGTCTCTAAAAAGAACTTTTGACCATAACTTATTTCCGGTACCACGTAAAAGGTTCTAGTTTTCAAAGTTAGACAGGGCAGAAGACGGGCTTTCATTTGATACCAAAAAAGCTATACGTTAACGCTGACTTATATACCGAAAAACGTCTTTGACCACATAATGATGTTTTTCAGCCACCACGGTTTTTCTAATAACTTTTTTTAGGCTCCACCAAAAATTTTCTAGTTTCCGCAGTTCGATAGCTTAGAAAAGGCGCTTTCAATTGACACTATCCGAACTATAGATTCTGGCTGACAGGTTCCCAATAGCGTCAAAATAAATTTGAAATATTAATAATACTGGACCACCGCCATGGTTTTGCCCATAATTTTTTTCAAGTACAGCGTAAAAAGATTTAGTTTTCGCTGTTGGATACCTTAGAGCTAGAGCTTTCATTTGATACCAAAAAAGCTATAGGTCACCGCTGACATATATGCCGAAAAATGTCAAAATATTTTGACTAAATATTGCGTCATTTTGACGTACTTTAGGCTATAACTATTTTCTGGTACCGCGTAAAACGTTCTAGTTTTCATTGTTAGTTAGGGCAGAAAAAGAGCTTTCAGATGATACCAAAAACATTAGGGTTATATTTGTCTTACTTGCCGAAAAACGTCAAAATAGATCGCCTTCATGTTTTGTTGTCCAAACGTCAAATGTTTGGCGTTTTGGCGTCATAACTTAAGGTGGTAGTTACGTTTTCGACAGTTTTTATTACGTGCTATAACTTTTGATTGACTCAATGAATTTAATAGCTGTCTTTTTCGCGTTAAAGAGCTTGACTGAAACTGCACTTATGCACATTATCTAGCTTAAATCTGTAACAAGCTAGTCAGCGGACACTGTCAAAGTAGTCACATTTCGTGAATTTTTGCATTTTTCTTGTTTTGCTTGTAAAATTAACAGTGTAACACGAACTCAATTCATTCTTTACACCAACATAGCCAATAACAGGGTGAATTTCAATGCTAAGTTTGGTGCATTTATACGATGCAGAAAAGAAGTTACAGACCTTCAATTTTGAATTTTTTCGAATTTTGAAAAATATACGAATTTTTGAATCCAATTTTTTCATGAAATAGGCTAAATTAATACAAATAAAAAAATTGACACATCATAAATTGTTTGAAAAACATGTAAAATAACGCATGAAAAGATTGCAACATCGTGACTTGAGATTTAGTCCACGGAAGTACATTTTTACAGATTTCTGTGAATGAAACTGATGTAACGCAAAATTTAAGCAAACAAAATTTTTGAAATTTTAGTATAAAGTAGACACATATGTGTGCCAATTTATCCCAAATTTTGAACAAAATCCTTCTAGTAGTTGTCAAGTTGGGCGGACTTTTGTGTAATGTACTTTAGTTCAAAAAGAATTGTTACATAAATGTGACGTAATCTCAAAAAGTGAAACGCAGAAGGATAAGTTTTGGCATCTAAATTGAAGGTTTTTGACATGCCCGTGTGTCATTTTTTTCTTTTTTCAATAAACAACCGTTTTGACTAGCTACTACTTTGGCTTAGCTAAACATAAAAGTTACGAAAAATTGTCGTAACTGGCTGAAAAATATTTTCTGTGAAAATTAAAAATGATTGTTTCAAGCTATTTTAGCAAGCATTTATCTCATAATAAATTTTAGTTTCCTAAATTAATATGCGTACTATAAATTATTGATTGAAAATTAATCGTAAGTTGTCTAGTGTTACTCCTGCAAAACTGTCGAAAACGTTACTACCACCTTAAGGATAGTAGGTGTTACAACCTTGAAAGTTACAGATCCAGTCCAGAATTGAATTCTCTACAATTTGGCGTTTTCAGTATGTTTATATGACTTGTAGAAGTTGAATTATTCTCATTATCATAATTATTAGGATAGTTCATATTGTAATTACAAG
>JASANF010004483.1:0-10028 GCA_030248245.1 Trissonchulus sp. WLG1_4 | reverse complement strand
TTTTGACCACAAAACGCAAGTCACAGGTTGTTATGAAAGGAACTCTCTGAACTGTATTATATTAGCGTTTGGCGTGATAATTTTTATTAAATGGTTAATTTGATACTTAACTTTGGCCTAGTTTAAGCGGCTTGCAAACGACTATATATAATATTGTATTGCAGCATAGAAATGTTATATTTATTTATTTTGCAGACATTGAAATGCGCAACATAATTGACAAGCTGGCGCAGTTTGTGGCTCGAAATGGAACGGAGTTTGAGCAGATGACCAAATTGAAGCAAAAGGACAATCCGAAGTTCGGCTTTCTGTTCGGCGGCGAGCACTACCACTACTATCAGTACAAAGTCACGGCCGAGCAAGCTAGTAGGAAAAAGATTATGTAATAGTACTCTTGTGTATACACCAGAGTGTGGCACCATAAATCGCGAGGGGGGGTGCTCGACCCCTGGCGGAGGGGGGGAGGTGGCCTCTGGTTTTGGTTTCTCTCTGGTAACAGCCAGAAAATTTTCACAGTTTTTCGATTTTCAACTCTTTTTTGGAACCATCAAAAGGGAGGGGGCTGTGTCTTGTCGGGTTGAGGAGGGCTGCTTGTTGTCTGAAAGAGGTAGTGTCGATCCCTCTAAAGAGGGGGGGGGGTCGTATCACCGGCACCCCTCACCACCACAGTCAAGGCTCAACTGCTGCGCTGTTTCTAGGCAAACTTTAAGGGGGGGCAGCCAAGTCACAATGAAATTGAACACATTTTATTTTCAGCGAAAAACGTAAACACAACATGTTTTTCATTCTAAAATAATGCTTCAGTGATACTAAATTTAACAAAAAAGGAGCATAAAACCATACCGTAGTGACAGTTGCAATAAAAAGGCGTTTACATTTCGATTTTAGAAAATTTTTGATTTTTGAAACGCCATAATATCTAAAATTTGGTCCACCCTTCCCAGACCACTGCACTTTAAAAATATCATAATATATACCCCTGCACCTGCACATTAAACCAGACTGCTGTTTCAGTTATGAAAAAGCACAAAGCGAGCGGCATGGCCCTTCCGCCGTTGGGGGGACCGCCTGGGGGTGCCGGGCAGTTGACAGGCAGTCCCCAGGCGCAACAGCTGCAGGCACAAATCCTGGAGAGCGAACAGAACCTACAGGCCCAGTTTCAAGTGCTCATGCAGCAACAACAGGTGGGTCTCACTGTTACACTTGATATCTGACCAAAAATTGCTGAACCCTGAGACAAAACAGGTGGCGTAACTTTTGTGACTACTCGCCATACATGTAACGGGGTCAAAATTGGGGGGGGGCTCGCCGGCCAAATTTTGGGGACCCTTCCGCCTGAACAACCCAAAATACCCCAAATTTTGCAAAATTTTGTAAACATTTCCCACAAAAGTGCCATTTTTACAAAATTTTGGCCGAACTTTGGGGACCCTCCCCCCGGCCCCTCGATTAAGGGGGAGGGGATCCCCCCACCCCCCCCCCCTCATACATATATACTACTCGCTGTATATACTCTTGATGCTTGCAATTCGTTCGTTTCGTAATGAAATCGCGTGTTTCTTTTTTTATGTCCGGTTCCAGCATTTTTGGTCAGACTAATTTGGGTTGAGTATCGAGAGTATTAGTAGTCCTACTTCCTAGTATGAGCATATTTGGTATGAGGCAGCGAAACCTGTTAACCTGAAACTTGTAATGCTTCATACCTGCTATATTGGCTAAGTTGGCCCAATTGAAGTTTATCATTATATATGCAACGAAACCTGTCACGGTTATGTTTCATAAGTTCCATATTAGTTAACTTGCCTCGTTTGTGTTCAACCGACACGACAAATATAAAGAGTTGTCAACGGCTGTCTGTATTCAGCGGTTGTCGACGGTAAATAAATAAATTTGTGAACGGCTGACTTAAGTTTGGCCCTTCCTTTTGAGCTGGTTTTTTGCGGATATAATATCTGTCCAAAGTTTGCAAATGTGTGTGTAATACTGTGTAGTAATATTAGTAATATTTCTAGATAGAACTGTATAATATTATATTGGTACCACATGACGATCTTTTGTTTAAATTAGCTCAAAATAATAAATTTATTATTATAATATAATCATCTTAATTTATTGAACATGTTGATAGTAACATTAGTTTTTTTTAAAGGGAAGAAACCAGTTCAAATCTTACTTAATGTCTTTCACACCTGATTTTGTCCATGTTTCAAATCGACGGTGTGAAAAGACTTTTAGCGAAAATTTTAGGTTCTCCTTGAAATATGATTATATGAATAAGCTGTTCAACTTTTATATATAGTTACGTTATCAAAACTTGATTAAAATTACAGCATGCGATTCATTAATTGCTGCATTATTTATTGTAATAAAGGTAAAAGATTAATATACTGACTGTGAGTGTGAATCTCTTTCTGCTTAATTTATTGATGTTATTTTAATACTTAAACTTTAATACTTAACATTATTAATGCTGGTATTGTTTTTTATTTTGTGGTTGATTTAGGCTCAGATTTCGGAAGCCATAACTCGCGCAGAAGCGGAAAGTGTGCGCACAGAGGCAGCCGAACAGAATATCAATTTAGAAGATCTGAATGCTCTTTTGCAACATTTGACCAATACTTGCACAAAAGAAGCTGTGGCGGTTTGTTTTTTAGGATGGAAGTTGTTTTTTATAGAGCAATATTGTTACTGTGATATTATGAAGCTTGTCATTAAGAGAAATGGGCTCTTTTTATTGCTGGATTAAGCATACTGTTGAACTATTGCTATTGCGAAGTTAAAAAATGACTATGGGACTACCATGGTTTTTCCTTTTTCTTTTATTCGTTTTTACTTGTACTGTTAGTTTTTTGTTGCGGTTGCATTTTGATTTTTTTATTGCATTATCTTTTCTTTCATTACAGAATGGAAAAAGTTGGATTCTTGCTCAGAATACCTCGGAGAAAGTTGGGAACATTATCTTTCGACATTTGAGAAATATGTAAGTCCGTTAATTAATTCAGTTTAAATTAAATAAAACTTGATCCTTAAACACGTTAAGCTAATTTTATTTTTGTCTTTTTTGTTGAAAGTACAATGAAACTTGGACTTCTAGACTTTGAGAAAATTAGAGAAAATATTTAATTTTATTCTAACAAGACATTCAAATTAATAATATATATATACATATATTGTGGCCGTGCCATTTAGAACGAATCCAGACCGTTCGTTTAGTTTATTTAGACTCTACTTTAGACGATTAGAAAGACTATTAACTTTGGTTTTATGTCTGAGCGAAGCTAAAGTCTGACCAAAAAATTGAACACTGAGAGATAACGGGTGGCGTGATTTTAGCAGCTACTTTAGGCTCTGTACTCTTTTGTACTTTCGATGGCTGAAAGTTTTTTCGAAATGAAAGCTCATGTTTTGTTCTGTGTGCTTGACTATTCGGTTTGCATATTTAGTCTTCAGGAGTCTTTTTGAGCTACAAAGTCTGCGTAGTTTGTGCCGTGAGTTTTTTTCTTAATTTTGCTGGCCGAACGGTATAGGGTTGTTGTGATTTTAAATGGAGTACTGAAAAATAACGCTGAATTTTTCTGAATTATTTTCAGATCCAAAGATGCAGCCAGCTTGTTTACGTTTCGTCTGCATATTGTGTATTTAGTCAACGATTTGTTGCATCACTGGTTAGTGGAACAAGAATAGAATATTGTCTACTTGAAATTATACATACGCGCGGGGGTGGCGTGGCCTTTTTGGGAGCCTTAGAGAGATTGCTCAGATATTTGGGAGGGGGGGTTTATGCTGGGAACAATTAATGATCACCTGTCCCAGATTTCAGAAAGCCTTAGCTCAAATTTGCCGGCTCACCCTCTTTTCGCAGCCAAAATGTTTAGAACAAAGTGGTATTATCGTAAAACAAACTTCTCCAGGTAATCTAGTCTAATTTCTATCCTAGGTAATCTTAATCTAGTCTAATCTAATACAGTTAATCGTATCAAATCCAGTTAATCTATGTCTAGTCAAGCTTTGATCAAGTCTTAATTAAAATTCAATCCAGTTTATCTAAGCTATTCCATTTAATCTAGTCTAATCTAGTTAATCTAGGCTAGTTTAATCTAGTTAATACAGATAATCTAATATGATCCAGTTAATCTATTCTGATTTCAGTCATCGAAAATCGGACGAGGCGTTGAAAAGTTTGCTGAAAGTTTGGATGCCCGAATTGTTTGCCCAGGCTCAGACGGCCGCGGCGGACGACAGCCAGAGAGAAAAACTGAACAAGCTGATCACACTCTGGGAAAAGAATGGATATTTCAATGCGCACTTGTTGGATAGACTAAGGTTTCAAAGCTATAGATAGAGTTGTTTTTTTGAACTTTTTTACTTAAAGATGTTTCTAACTTTGTGTTCAAATAATTAATTATTGTTTGTGTAAGCTTGTGCTTGGATTGAAGTAGTTTAGTTATAGTCGATAGCACTCACCCACTCTCTCAAAATGTTAGTGTTTTTTAATTTTTTGTTTTAGTAAATCAGTGTTTTGTTGTGAATCTTTGATTTTCAGAAAACTATCTTGAATTAATTAAGGATGTTTGTACATTCACTCAAAAAGAACGTTGTTTTAGACAGAGTCTAAAGTTAAATACCTTTAATGTGAATCCCAGCGACAGCGGTGTAAAAATGATAAATAGCGCCTACGAGACTCAGGGGTTATGGTGTAGTGGTTAGCATTCTTGTTGTCGACGCCAACGACCCGCGTTTCATTCTCGGTGCCTCCATTTCATTTTTTCTTTCAAACTGGGTCTGTTTGCAGGGATCCGGCTGGCATCCTGTCCGAGTCCCAGACACAGCTGCGACAGCAATACGCCATGCTCATTCCACCCATTGAGACGGCCATTCAGCAACAATATTCACAGTTCGAGCAACAGCACAATGACTTCTGTCGCCACGTGGAACAACAGCTGTCCATTATTAATCAACAGGGTAGGGTGGTTTGAGGCTTGCTTTTGATGGACAGTTGAGGTAACCTGGGGGAAGGGGTGCTGCTCGGGTTTGTCAAAAGTACTGCTATTTCTATTCCAGCCGGGGGTTTAGAGGAAAGCCGAATTTTCAGGGTAAGGACTAACACTACGGCTTTGTTTTTCATTCTATTCAAATATACAAGTAAATTTAAGGTTTCACACTTGCATAAGGGGTCTTGTCATTAAGACCAGGCTTATTAAGACCGTCTTAAAGTCTTAATAAGACGAAAATGGTCTTAATTTGACAGCCTTCATATTGGCCGCATTACTTAACAAAATTAATGGGCAATAGGACAGCTGCCACACACTGAACTTTGTTGACCTTCGCCCCTACGTACGTACGTATAGATAGCAAAACAATGTAGCTGGCCAGGCTTGCAATGCAAAGAAAAATGTTGAAGTCCAATTTTCGTTGGCTTCGGCTCTTGGTTGGTGTAACTTACACCATACCTACATAATTATAAGCATGCACACACCTGTTAAATTACTTTTAGGTCTTACTCGTATTTGCATTAGGTTAGAAGTATTAGCGTAAATTATACTCATGAATTCCACGTGAACAATAATATTTGTTGTCCATATGCAGTACGTACACATATTTGCAACAAATTTCTATACATTCGCACCAAATTTTAGAGTCTGATCGGTTATTCATAATGTGTGTGAACCAAGCTGGTTCAATCATTGGCCATTTTGATGGTTTTAGGATGTAGTATGTAGTTCCAGATGAGGGTTTGCTCCAAGAAATCGAAGTTATATACTGACTGTGGTTGGCAAAAAAGTTAAACTTTAACTTTAACTGAAATTAAAAATGTTAGGTCTTACTTTAACTTCAAAAAAAGTAAGAGCTGTTACTTTAACTATTGCTTTAACATTTAACAATCTTATTTTACCTAACTTTAAATTAACGTTGTTTTAAAAAAGTTTTATAAAAGGAATTGATTTTTGGCTTACTTTAACTTTAATTGACACCTGAGCCTTACTTTAACGTTACTATCAAAAAGATTTTGCCAAGCCCCCCCCCCCAAACTTCTTCGTGGATCCTCCACTGGTAGGTATGGTGTAAGTTACACCAACCAAGAGCCGAAGCCAACGAAAATTGGAGTTTAACATTTTTCTTTGCATTGCAAGCCTGGCCAGCTACATTGTTTTGCTATCTATACGTACGTACGTAGGGGCGAAGGTCAACAAAGTTCAGTGTGTGGCAGCTGTCCTACTGCCCATTAATTTTGTTAAGTAATGCGGCCAATATGAAGGCTGTCAAATTAAGACCATTTCGTCTTATTAAGACTTTAAGACGGTCTTAATAAGCCTGGTCTTAATGACAAGACCCCTAAGTAGGAATATGAATAAAGGAAAAGAAGAAAGTAAAAAAAACTAAATAAACAATCCAAAAAAGCAAAAGCAAATTAGTAAACTGAACAAACACAACACACGAGACATTAGAACAAAGCAGAAATTCATGAAAGCTCAGACCAAAGTGGACACAAAAGTAAACTGAATATAGAGAAAAGAGAAAAGATATTATAAAATCACTTTTTATGGCTGTTTTAGCTCGTGCCAGCTTGATGCAAAGTCAGCAGTCGCCAGCTGTGACCGCTGCGACTAGCGTGACGCCGGGGGGTGCCACAACGGGACAGGCGCCACAGACACGCAGGAGCAGGTAAGGCAGACAAGGGGGGTGCAGGGGGGTTCCTGATTTTTTGAGAAGGGGTTATGGTAGATTTTTGGGCATTTGGTCACTTTCCTATGAATGGATGAGAATAAAATAGTGAGAAAATTAGGGAAATTTAATTTTATTTTCCATTTTTAGGTGTATTTTTGTTCATAAAAGTATATTATAAGTGGTTAGCTTGGCTCAAGGGTGAATGTGGTGATTCTTTTGGCTTTTAAAATGTCCTTGGTCTAACTTTTTTTAGGGGGGTCTGGGACGGTCCTCATAATTAGGCCTGAGAGTCCCCCCCCAAATTTAGCCCTGAATAGCTTTTTGTTTTTTAGGTTTGACATGGCCGGCCCTCCCACCTCTAATGCGCCAGCGGTGCAACCAAATTTTCAGGATATGGCATCGGTATGTTTTTCTAAAATATTTTTTAATTTTTCAATTTTTTAGTGTTTAATTTTAACTTTTTTGTAAATCGTTAGGGATAATTTTTGTGTACCGACAGATGCTCAACTACTGCTCGATGTCAGTAATCTTGACGGCTGAATTATGTTTCGAAATGAAATTACAAAATAATGCTTTGTTTCGTTTTAGTGTGTTTTTGCAAGTTTTTGTCAGACTTTAGATATGGGCTATGGATATGAGAAAAGTGGGACTAAGAAGAGTATGGTTTTTACTTCATGAAAACATGCTACGATGAACCGTGACTTACGCTATAGCAGCAAAAATGCAGTAGTTCATTTACAGCCCTTTTAAAATGCCCCTAACCCTCCCCGCCTCCCCCACCCTTTTAATACTGATGTGTGTGTTCACAGATGTACCTGGGGGGGACACACCAGCTTCCCTCCTTAGTGCTGAAAAAAGTGCCCGAAACCTCAAAAATTGCCCTAGAGAGCTGTTAAATGCTTCAAAAAAGACTCAAAAGCGAAAAAATTGTTAAAAATATCCAATTAGATTTTTTGGAGATGGTGTCAGTTCGAGCCCCCAAAACGTCTGGACAACCCCCCCCCCCCCCCCCCCGTTAAATTTAGAGATATCGGGGACAAGCCCCCCCCCCCAGTCCGAGACCCCGTGTACATGCTCGTGCTTTTTTTAGCGGCCACCCCCGGCCTGGATCAACCCCCCGCCCGGCCTCACCTCCGGACCCCCTCCCCCTGCGGATTTCCCAACGGCGGGGGGCCAGCCAGTCAAACCGATGGCTTCTCTCCTGGACCTCCCCATGCCGGCTGGATTGGCGGCGGGGCGCGAGCCTTTGCTTGGGCTCGGGCCACCCCCTGGAGCTGGTGGTAAGCTGATTCAGCCCGTCTATTCAGACGTTCAGACGGTCTTAATGCGATCGGTCTTTAGCACAAGACCCTCCCCCTTGTTTGAAAGTTTGTATGAATTAGCTACTTGGTTGTTGGTTACTTTAACATTTTTGCTTTTATTACTATGAAATTGCGAATAATTAACAATGCTAATAGAGCAGAAATTTTGAGCAGGTTCTGAATTTGTGAATTTCAGGCTTGAGCGCAACTGCACTATCTTAATCTTAATTTTTCGGACTTTTTTCTGGATTAGAATGTTTTTGTCTGAAATAGAAGATGTTTGTCTGAATCAGAAGGGTTTTCTCTGAATCAGGAGAGTTCTGCTGAATCATACCAAAATCGACTACTTTAGCACAATTTGGTCTGATCCAGCCATTCAGATTGTCAGAAAAGCTCAGCCGGTATGACAACCCCCCCTTTATATTTTTGCAGGACCCGCCGGCCCCAGACCCCCCTTCAAGGTGGGCGATCAGGCCCTGATTCCCACGGTGCCCTACTACGACCTGCCCGCGGGCCTCATGGTCCCCCTGATTCAGCTGAAAGACAGTGAATACAAACCCCTGGACCCCAAAAAACTCAGACTGCCCCCTCCCATGCCCCCCTCAGACCGATTGCTGGCCGCCGTGGAAGCATTCTATTCGCCCCCCTCGCATGATAATCCCAGGGATAGGTTAGTCTTTGTGAATCAGACTTGGATTCATTAATTATCGGATTAGATTTTAACGCTATTCCGGTAATAACCTGAGAAACGTTTAGACTGAAGTTGGACCAAAAAATGCTGATTCTTGAGACTAAGAATAAGTGGCGTGGTTTTTGCGACTAATTACTGCACGCGTAATGCTGCAATAGAGTGTTCTTTCATGAAATCAAGTATGTGACCAATGACCATACATGGGCGTGAGGGGGGTTGTTGTGGGGGGTTTCACCTTCCCTTAGCAGGCACCCCCCCCCCGACATGTGTTTTACCCCCCTCCAGAATGTTTTGAAGGTGACGGCAAAATCGTTGGCTCACGAACAGAAAATTGTGGTCCGGCTTTAGATTGACGTAATGTACTGAAACTTGTTCGATTTGAAGACAATCTTAGTGTGTCTAAAACTGCCAAATTTCATTGTGCTACTTTATTCCTTTTCTCTGGTAATTTGAAATAAAGTTAAATTGGGTCCGCTGAAATCCGGTTTTGGATAGGCAAGGTGATAAGACCGGTTTGGTGGTCCGGCTTCCTTGTTTGGTTCTTTTTCTTTCCTCCATTTTTTGTCAGAGTTAATTTTCAAGTGGATTCTTTTTTAGCGAAGGCTGGGAGCGACTGGGTCTCTACGAATACTATCAGGCCAAAGAAGCAGCAATCCGGGAGGCGGAAAAAGAAAAAGAAGAAAAGGGTGAAGAAGAAGAAGAAAAAGAAAAAGATTCAGATGAATCAGACTCGGACAGATCTAGATCGAGATCAGTCGAAAAACGAAACAAAGAAGGGTGAGTTATTTTTTATTTTTTATTTTTTGTTTTTCTTTTCTTGCCTCTATTTGATTTTTTTGCATTTTCGTTTTGTTTTGAAAAACTGAGCATTTTTTTATTATTTCACGTTTGTTCCGAGTGTAAAATAATAATTGTACTTATATGCTGTTGCTGTCGCTGTATACAGTCGAACTTTGCTTGAACTGTAGAGTTCGTAGATTGTAAAAAAATTAAAAATTATTTTTATTGTTAAAGTAAAACAATAAAGATTTGATTTAGACTACAATCGAACCTTCTGGCCTTGCTGTTGGTTGGTCATAAATTGACAAATTAAGTTATTAAATTTAACATTAATCTTGATTATTTTAGATCTCAGTCCAAATCCCCGTCTAAATCTCGCGAGAGAAGTCGATCCAAGTCTCGCGAGCGAACTCGTTCTAAATCCCGTTCCAGGTCCCGTTCTCGTTCCCGTGAGGACAGCAGACGCAGATCTAGATCCAGATCCAGAAGTCGCAGCCTTTCCAGAACCCCCCCACACCGGTAAGACGAACCGATCGTCGAAAAAACGAGGAAGAAAGGGAAGAAGACTGAAGAGTTGCAGTGGAAAATCA
>JASANF010004482.1:0-17940 GCA_030248245.1 Trissonchulus sp. WLG1_4 | reverse complement strand
TTGCCGCGCCTCGTTCGGCGCGTTTCTGTTCCCCCCTGTCGCCGGATGTGGATTATACTATTAGGTTACCAGGACTAGCCTGTTTCTTCGTCTCGCTATAATAATAATAATAAATACATACTTATACAATTTGAACGATGTGTGATCATATCACTAAGCAGTTCCATTTTGCTAGACTTTTTGAAAATTTTGACTCGACTTGGAGCCGGGTTTTTTGGGCGAGGAAATGTCAGCATTGGCGAAAATTTCGAGAGTTTGTGAAACTTTTTTGGTCGTTTTAGCCAATTTCCTAAAAAAATAATTCGGCAGAAAACATTTTTTGATAATTTTCAGTTCGCCAAATCTGGTCCAAAATTAAAAAAATTCTCCTCTGTATTTCAACCGTCTTTTGCCATTAGAAGCCCAACTTTCTCGTTAATGAATACACCCATCTGCAACAATGTTTCATTTAACATAGTGATTCAGTCATATTTTTTATTTTCCTAGCGGTTCCATTTAGGATCAGTTCGTTAGCTCAACTTCGTTTACCTGAAACTTTCGGCATACAACGTTCGTGAGCCCCACTTTTCCTATTCCAAATGTGGGTATTTCGGAATAAATGAAAATGTTTCGGCGTCGTCCTGGGGAACTGTGATACTACGAATCCCAGAGGTTCCGGCGGGAAAACGCCAAAAAATACGACAACCTAGGGATTCAGAAACAAATTGGGAAGACGAGTTGTTTCAACTTCCACATTTTCGGTGCGCTACCATATGATAGGAGGGAGGGGTCCCCCAAAACGATTTTCCAGCCAAACTTTACAGGGGTCTCTCATTATTCGGCCGATACATACCACTCGCACATTGACTGAAAAGAAAATTCAAGTGGCTTACTTTTCATTTAAATACTGTAGTCTATTTTTACGTCCAAACGAGTACATGATGCTGATTTACTGGTGTAGTCCGATGAGTTCGCTGGTCGCATCTTTCGTTCAATTTTCCTGATTCCTGAAAATATCTGATATGTCTCTAGTTGACTAATTCGGCCTAAAAAGTTGAAAACTCCTTTGGGACCCAGCCCCCTGACTTGGTGGTTTAGTGATCTTAATGTTTTTAAGCCGAAATTCGTAAGTGTTATAAACTTTCTAATGGCTAAAAAGTGCGACATTTTATCCCGTTACAAAAAATCGAAACGGGTACTGTGACGACTGTATAAGATACCTTAGATTCTGCTGCGACTCTGTGGCTTGCATTTGCAATGCGAATTTTTGCGTTAAAATTGCAAAAATGCATCAAATTGATTCTTTTGAGATTCCCCTCCGAAATTTCCGGTATGTGGCCCCGCCGAGTCACTTGTGAAAAATTCAGTGAACTGAAGCTAAATAACCCTTTACAAACGTAACTAAAAAATTTTGAAATTGGCTAAAAATTTTTTGCAACTTTTAGCCTATTTGTGAAAACTTTCTGGCAAAAAAACCGAGCTTGGATAATCAAACTACTTTGGGTCGGAAAATAACTAAATGATACGCACTAGACTATGGAATTAAAAACGCTAAAAATTCTAGAATAATTAAAATTAAAAAATGCATTTAATAGTCTTGAATCAAGCCGTGTAGAAAGAGAAGCCAAATGATTATCAATAACTTTAATTTTATATTAAATATGAAAATAAAAAGGCTGAATCATAATTTCACAACACATTATCTAAATCTAATTGATAGGAAGTATTTGAAATCCGCGGTTCATCTGGCGGTAATCCGCCCAACTTATCCTGGCTACAAAATAAAAAGGTGAAAAGCTGGAGATTAGGTTAAAAATTGACTGTTTTTAGAAAATTTTAGAAAAAGATCATGCTTCTTAGCCGCCCGCGTCACCTAAGTTTCATTTTTAGAACCTCACAACACCAAAATGGACAGCTTACAGTTTTGCTTTAGTCCTCACCTGTTTTCGCCCATACTACACCACCCTTAATGCCAGTTAGTAAAGTAATTTTTTCAAAGTAAAATTTCGGTACGCACTTTCAGAGGGAATCAAATCAAACAACTTTTATTCTTTTTCGTGTCCTTTCCATACGTGGAAGCCACAAATTTGAGGAGGGGTGAGCCACCGGGAGGGGGGCGCGGCTTTTCCGCCGCAAGTTCCGCACCACCATTTTACCTTCGTGAGCCACTACTTTTTGGCTTCGGCGCGGTCCCTCTGAAACCGCACGGGGGGGGGGGCGGGATGCTGTCTGGGGGAAGCTCCCCCCCAACTTCCCCCCACGCCCATGTATCCTTTGATCCTGAGTAATATATTTTGATGAAAAATTACTACCTCCAGTCCATATGCGTCAGGATCCTTCATTTTGGGGCTTGAATTTTTCAATATAGTTACAGCAGCACAAAAATACCAAACAGCAACAATAACGAGCCACACCACAGCACAGGAAGAAGAACTGAAACAGAACCAGCAAGCGGCAAACCTACTAAAATAAAATACGAAATACCTACTTAGACTAAAAAGATACAAAAAACTATAAAAATGAAATTACGCTAAATATTAGTTGACGACTGGTTTTGTAGGTAAAAATAAATGAAGGCTAGGTAGTTTACGGCATTACTCTCTACAATGTACCAATTTATACTTTTTACAAAAAAACTATACAACGAAAAAACTAACCGAAGTAACAATACCCCACGAAAATAATTTTGTCCAACAAAAGTGAATATTAAATGCGTTAACAAAAGTTGTAGGACTTGAAATTGCACGCTCGCCGGTACCCACAGCGACAAGACTTGTAAATAAAAATGCGCCGGATCAGGACCACAAGTAATCACATGGTCACGTAGTGAATTCTTGGGAGGGGGGGGGTTCGGAGTACTTTTTCGCTCATTTTTCTTTGGTGCATTATTGTGTTTCCACGTGTCAGCCACCCCACCTGCTCACTGAGCTACCTTCCAATAAACATCTGGGGGGGGCGAAACCATCCCTCTGGGTTCCCCCACCCGCCCACTGACGCAACCCGCACAAACCTTCAGCCATTTCCCGCGAAGCATGAGACACAGCAGTCAATTATCGTCGGCCCGCAATCGAGTTCCGCTGCCTCCAACTCGCTTCCGTCGGTAAATTTTTCGCTTCGTCTCGCATTGAGCAGCACAGAATTGATGGTTGACTTCTTTGAACTCAAAAAAAACAACAACATTGACCTTTCTTTTGGAGGAAAAAACAAGGGACAGAATTTAAATTTTTTCACTTTGCAACTCGTACTCTACCGAACTTATTGGTTTATAGATACCTGAAAATTTAGAGCCCGAATATATGTTAACGCAGTTCATACTATAACAAATCAATGACTACACAGACAGACGACATTTAAGGACAATACGCAGCGGACAATACATACACAATGGGAGCCTAGAATTACACGGCCTTTCATCAGATTACGAGGTCAGTAAATCACATGCTTGAAACCTTCACAGTACACAATCAGTTTTCCGCTGACCTTTTCTGCAGCTTCGGGGTCGTCACTCTTGTCGACGAATTTCAAAGCTAACCGAAATATTAAATAATTATATATGTTCTCCTGTAGATTTTATACGTCGGAGACAGTGTTTATCGAGGCGGGTCCCAGGGGGGGGCGCCGTCCCTCCCCGAGTTCGACTGAAATCACAAGAGTCCCCCCTTCGGACGGCTGATAATTTTTTATGCGTCCCCAATTGACCAAATCTCTCCCTAGGGGCTGCCGCCCCTACTATTCCTCGTTCATCTTTCATCTAAAGCTTATACATGAATACATGAGTACATTATGCTGCATTGCACGTCTATATCTACATATTATGCTGCATTTTGAGTTGAATACCGTCTTCTGTCTGATGTGACGTTCCCATCATCCCACTATTGAAAATGGTATGTTTTCAGTTGTACTTGGCAATTCAACCAAAAATTGAAAAATTTTCCTCCATTTCTGGGTACACCGCTGGTTTTTACCTACAAAAAATAGTACCAATTTATTGTCTATAGGCTGCGTGATAACAAATTAGTGAGAACCGAAAAACGCTATCATAAAAAAGTTAAACCCCGCCCCCGAAATTAAGTTTGGGAATCTTAGATTTTACATACGTAATTACGTATAACATACATAACTATATTTTCAATTACATGTTGAATTATACAGTACGTTAATATTTATGTTATGTACCTGAAGGTCTACAAAGTTTGTCACTGCTCTCAATATCATGCCCTAAGCTGGCGTAAAAAATTTTACACAATGATATCTAATATTGTTCGCTCAACTTATTATAATAATGTATATAATTCTTTAAAACTCAATACGGTATATACAAACGAATCGAAGTAATTTGACTAGGCACCAGGTACAGTTTCTAACCTTAAATATATTGTTCAATTCAGTGTCCAGGAGGAACGGGCAAGAACTGGTACTGTTCGCATATATTATCAGGCCAGATGCACAAGCTCGAAGAGTAGTATACTTGTCGGGGCCCGGTTTCATAAGCATTACCCGCGATTCATTACTAACATTGATGTAAGCTAGAAATGTTTGAATTTTAAAAAAGTTGTTGAAACTTTCAACATATCGCTAACCCAATGTGGTCAAATCGTTACTTTAGCTTGATACTAGGGTTTTTCAAAATCGGGACTCCAGCTCCGGCGCTCATTTTTATCATGTCGTCTATTTCATCATCGTTCGTTGAAAATTATGGTTGAACTTAACTTTGGCGTACTCCGTGATATTACCCTAGGTTTTTATGAAATTAGTGTGTTTTATGTTTGGCCAAAAAATTTCGTTCCAATCTGTGTTTTTTGGCCAAGAAAAGATGTAAAAATGACTAATGATTTTTTTCTCGGACAGGGGGGTCAAAATTAAGGAGACCGATGGGGTGGTGGGGGGCTTGCCCGGGTTTTGAAATTTTAATCTGTCCGACATATTGGGCACTTGAACTTATAACGGCCTATTTTCAAAATTTGTATATACATTTTTAGCTTTTGATCACTTGGAAGGATTCAGGGCAAATTTTGAGTTTTCTGGCACCTTTTCTAACTCATGAGGAAGGTTGAAATTTCCGGGAATTCTCTTAAATCAGGGGGAGCTTGACCCCCACACCCCGTCTCTGTACGTCTATGCAATGTGCCGAAGATTTTCGGTCAAATAAATAGAAAAAGTACGGAGTAGGGCATGACCTTTGTGTTTTGTAACAATAAAGAGACAGGTAGGAAAAGGGGGCAGGAAATTTTTTAATTTGGACATAATTTGGTGAATTGGAGTCACAAAAACTATTTATTCTTATCGGTATTTATCTTTTATCTACCGTACCATTTAACTGAATTGGCTAAAACGACCAAAATAGTTTTAGTATTCTAAAAAAATTTTCGCCAAAGTTAAATTTTGGCCCAGCAAAACCGCAGAATTTAACACAATAATTTGCAGATAACAAAGCATATTGCTGCGAACATGATACTATTTTTTGCCGACCGAAAACATCAGAGTGGAACATTTTGAGCTCATAATACCCAAAATACCTAAGCCACAATACGAGGGGTCTAAAGCTCACAACCAAAAACAAAATGGAGAATTTTTCACTTTTTAGGCCAAACTTGGTCTCAAATAACGTATCAGAATTTTTTTGAGCCGAGAAATTAATTATATAAATACAAATCCCGTCAGAGCAGAACGTCACATCAGAAGAGTGCAATTTTCGCGGGCTTCCCCTAGGTATATAAATGTATGCTGAGAGCTTCTACTGAAAGCGAAAATAACCCATGAGTTGCAGATGGGTCTGAGGCCTACTCTCTGAGAAAAATTGGGAGATTTTTTTTAATTTTAGGCCGAATTGCTCAAATCAGAATTTATATTTGCTCAAAACCTTCGTCATTTTTATTTTCTGAACGTCATTTTTAAATTTCATTTCTGCAAATGACGCCATGAAAAACTGCTTGCACTATACAAAAGTCTAGTTAAGAAAAAAGTCATTCATTAGTCCTAAATATTAGTTAATATTAGCGCTCAAAAATTTCACTAATATTTGGAACTAAATGAACGACTTTGAGTTAGCATATGTACAGTTTTTACTCAGAAAACTGAATTTTAACCACATGTTGTGAACATATTGGCAATTCGCATTTTTTCCATTTTTTTCCGCGGAAATTTCCGGTGCACAACCCCGCACGGTGTCAAGAAAATTTCAAACAGGAATATTGTGTAAACGCTAAGTTATACTACATTTCCTATGATGCATTAGTGGCACTAAATGGATCGCGATTTCATTGTTTGGCAACGGAGAAGTTCACACTAATATATACACCAATCAAAATCAAACACAATCAATTTGCTTCTTGATCGTGAGTTTTGTGCCTACCGGCTAGGCCACATGAAGTACTAATTTTACTATTTTTCCGAAAAACAAATCAGTTACTAAGCATATCAGCTTTGTACATGCAATTAGGTATCACAATTCGTAAAAATTCTGTTTAAGGGCTAATTAATTAATTCCAAACAGGAATCGCTAAGCCTATATATTGCAAATAAAAACCTAAAAACATAATATACATACCTTTCTGTACGCCTTTAATTTCCGGTGTTGCTGTTTTCTCCACATCACACATTCGTACAAACTGTGGTGTAGAGCTGTGAAATTTTGAAACATATTTAGATCATAGAAAATGAATTTTAGGTGAACACGTATGTACGTTAGTTAGTAAATAGTATATCTTAGGTATGTATATAGTATATGTATATATATAGTCAAAGTACGTATACATAGGTAGGTACAAGTAAATAGGTAACAAAGTAAATAAAAATATGGTTAAGAATTAGGCAAGAATAGGGGCCACAGAGCTGCAAGGCTTCAAAGTTAGGAATAAAAATAGTTCGTCAGGGAAAAATCATCGAAAATACTGTAATAACGATTTCTAAGAATATATATATATATATATATATTCTTAGAAATCGTTATTACAGTATTTTCGATGATTTTTCCTGACGAACTATTTTTATTCCTAACTTTGAAGCCTTTTACAGCTCTGTAGCCCCTATTCTGCCCCCTGAGTCTTGAGCCGTGTTTTTGTTACTTTGTTACCTATTTTTTACCTTTGTTACTTGATTTTTACCCCCCTATGTATACGTACTTTGACTATATATATACGTATATACTATATACATACTACTAATGTCTACTATTTACTAACTAACGTACATACGTGTTAGCCTAGAGTCATTTTCTATGATCTAAATATGTTTGAATTTCACAGCTCTACCGGCCACAGTTTGTACGATGTGCTGGGTGTGGAGAAAACAGCAACACCGGAAGAAATTAAGAAGGCGTACAGAAAGGTATGTATATTATGTTTTTGGGTTTTGTTGGTTATATATATAGGCTTAGCCGGTTGATTTCCTGTTTGAACAGAATTATAGAATTAATTAATTAGCCCTTAAACAGAATTTTTTACGATCTGATGATCCTGCATTGCATGTACAAAGCTGATATGCTTAGTAACTGATTTGTTTTTCGGAAAAATGGTGAATTAGTACTTAGTGGCCTAGCCGGTAGGCAGCGCAAAAACTCACGATCAAGAAGCAAATTGAGTGGTTAAGGCCACTTGCTGCTTGAATTTGATTGACTGTGCTTGTGCTAGTGTGAACTTCTGGGCCCGGTTTCCCAAACAATGAATCGCGATCCATTAGTGCCACTGATGCATCATAGGAAATGTAGTATAACTTAGCGTTTACACAATATTCCTGTTTGAAATTTTCTTGACACGTCGCCAACAGGGTTGTGCACCGGAAAATTTTCCGCGGAAAAAAATGGAAAAAAATGCGACTCGCCAATATGTTTCACAACATGTGGTTAAAATTTCTTAAAATTCGCGTTATCCAGTAAAAAATATACATATAGCTAACTCGAAGTCGTTCATTAGTTCCAAATATTAGTGAATTTTTTAAGACACTAATATTAACTAATATTTAGGACTAATGAATGACTTTTTTCTTAACTAGACTTTTGTCTGTATCAAGCAGGGTTTTTTTAGTCAAAAATGGCGTCATTTGCAGAAATGAAATTTAAAAATGACGTTCAGAAAATAAAAATGACGAAGCTTTGACGAAAGGTTTTGAGCAAATATTGACGCTGATTTGACCAAATTCGGCCTAAAAATTGAAAAAATCTCCAATTTTTTCTGGGGGCTGCCGCCCTCAGACCCCTGCAACTTAGTGGGTTACTCGTCTTCGTTATTCACTTTCATCAAAGCCTCGGCGTGTGTACACGAGTACATTTATATACCTAGGAACCGTGTCAAAAAGTGCACTATCTGATGTGACGTTCTGCTTCTGACGGGATTTGTATTTATATAATTAATTTCTCGGCTCGAAAAAATTTCTGATACGTCTTCATTTGACCAAGTTTGGCCTAAAAAGTGAAAAATTCTCCATTTTTGTTTTTGAGGGTTGTCGCTTTTAGACCCCTGCATTATTGTGGCTTAGTGTTTTGGGTATTATGAGCTCAAAAATGTTAGCTCTGATGTTTTCGGTCGGCCAAAAATAGTATGATGTTCGCACAATATGCTTTGTTATCTGCAAATTATTGTGTTAAATTCTGCGGTTTTGCTGGGCCAAAACGTTAACTTTGGCGAAAATTTTTGAGAGTCTGCTAAAACTATTTTGGTCGTTTTAGCCAATTCGCTAAATGGTACTCGGTAGATAAAAGATAAATACCGATAAGAAATAAATAAGGAAGAAAATTTTTTTATAACTCCAATTCACCAAATTATGTCCAAAATTAAAAAATTTCCTATGCTACCTTTCCTACCTGTCTCTTTATTGTTACAAAAAATCTAAAGGTCATGCCCTCTCCGAATTCTTTCTACTTTATTTGACCGAAATCTTCGGCACATACATAGACGTACAACGGGGTCTGGGGGTCAAGCTCCCCCTAGACTTGAGATTCCGGGACAAGCAAACCCTCCTCATAGTTAAAAAAGGTGCCAGAAAACTCAAAATTTGCCCCTGATTGCTTTAAAAATGATAAAAAAGCTAAAAATGTATATACAAATTTTGAAAAATCCCCATTTGTAGGCCGTTATGAGTTCAAGTCCCCAATATGTCGGACAAGACCCCCTAAAATTTAAAAAATCCGGGGCAAGCCCCCCACCACCCCATCGGTCTACTTAATTTTGACCCCCCTGTCCAAAAAAAATTGCAATTTAGTAATTTACATCTTTTCTTGGCCAAAAAACACAGATTCGAACAAATTTTGGCCAAAATTAGGTAAAACACCGCTTAATTTTCATAAAAATGTAAGATAATGTTACTAGCAAAATTGCTGCAGCGCAACGGTACTGTAAAGCCATAATTTAATTTTGACGAACGAAAAATAAAAATGACGACATGAATTTAAAAATGACGCCAGAATGATGAAATCCGATTTTGAAAAAAAACCCTGGTATCAAGCTAAAGTAACGAAAGTTAACCACACATTAACAGATTAGCAATATGTTGTGAAAGTTTCCAACAGAAGCTTTACGTAAACGCAAAGTTATAACACATTTTCTAGCTTACATCAATGTTAGTAATGAATCGCAGATGATCTTTTATGAAACCGGGCCCTGGGAACTGGGCAGTGTACCTGTGCTTCGAGCTTGTGTGCATCTGGCCTGATAATATATGCGAAAAAAAGCACTGTCTACCAGTTCTTTGCACTACCTTACTGACACTGAGAAGTGAACAATGTGAACTAAGGTTTAAAACTGTACCGATTCTTGGTGCATTAGTCAAATTTGCTTCGAATTCGTTTGCTCAAACTGTATATACGTATTGAGTTTTAAAGAATTATATATACATTATTATAATAAGTTGAGCAAACAATATTCATCTCATTGTGTGTAAAACTTTTTACGCCAGCTTACAGGCATGATATTGAGAGCAGTGACAAACTTTGAGACCTTAGGTACATAACATAAAGTGTAACGTACTGTATAATACAACATGTAATTGAAAATATAGTTATGTATGTTATACGTAATTACGTATGTAAACACCACTGGCGGTCCCAGACTTTAATTTCGGGGGGGGGGGGGCGGAGGTCTGAAGAAAATTTTTGACTTTTTATGATAGCGTTTTTCAGTTTTACGCTAATTTGTTGTAGCCGCAGCCATATCAAGGACAATGAATTGAGTCTGTTTGTAGTAAAAACCAGCGGTGTACCCAGGAAAAAATGGAGGAAAATTTTTCAATTTTTAGGTTGAATTGGTCAACTGGAGACGTACCAGAAATTTTTTTCCGACAATATGGTGGGAAACACATGATGGGAACGTCACATCAGACAGAAGACAGTGTAAACTAAATGCAGCATAATATGCTCGTGTAGACGTGCAAATGCAGCATAATGTACTCATGTATTCATGTATAAGCTTTGATGAAAGATAATGAACAAGGAATAGTAAGCCACAGAGTTGCAGGGGTCTGGGGGCGGCAGCCCCTAGGAAAAAAATTTGGTCAATTGGGGACGCATCAGAAAAATTTATCGGCCGGACCATAAAAACCAAAGGGGGGACTCTTGTGTAAAATTTCAGTCGGAAGAAATTTCGGGGGAGAGGGCGGACGCCCCCCCCCGCCCCCCCCTCCCCCTGGGACCGCCCCTGGTAAACACTGTACTCGACGTATAAAAATCTACAGGAGACATTATATAATTATTTAATATTTCAGTTAGCTTTGAAATTTCATCCCGACAAAAATCCTGACAACCCCGAAGCTGCAGAAAAGGTAAGCAGAAAACTGATTTGTGTACTGTGAAGGTTTCAAGCATGTGATTCTATATAATATCATAATCTGATGAAAGCATATAATATCTAGGCTCCGTTGTGTATGTATTGTCAGCTGCGTATATATACTTGATAGTCCTAAATGTCGTCTGTCTGTGTAGTCATTGATTTGTTATAGTATATAACTTGCGGCCGTAAGACATGTATATACATTGCGGGCTCTAAATTTTAGGGGGCGTCTCTAGCCAAATTTTGAGAACCAATAAGTTCGGTGAGGGGTCGGGGCTGCAAAGTGAAAAAATTTTAGGGATCTGTCCCCCCTTGTTTTTTCCTCCAAAGAAAGGTCAATGTTGTTGTTTTTTTTAGTTCAAAGAAGTCAACCATGCAAATTCTGTGCTGTCGAATGAGACGAAGCGAAAAATTTACGACGAGTTCGGAACGATGGGCTTGGAGGCAGCGGAACGATTCGGCGACGATAATTTGGCTGCCTATCTCATGCTTCGCAGCAAATGGCTGAAGGTTTGTGCGGGTTGCGTGCATACATGGGCGGGTGGTTGGGGGGAACCCAGACAGATGGTTTACAGCCCCCCCCCAGAATGTTAGTTTGGAAGGTAGCTCATGGCGGCAAAATCGGTGGCTGACATGGAAACACAATAATGGCCCACGAAGAGAAAATGAGCGAAAAAGTTGCTCCGAACCCCCCCCCTCCCAGAATTCACTACCTGACCATGTATGATTACTTGTGGTCCTGATCCCGGCGCATTTATTTACAAGTCTTGTAATTATTGTGGTCCGCGAGCGGGTAGCGCCAAATTACAATTTTAATTACAAGTCCTACAATTTTTGTAACGCATTTAATGTCACTTGTAGGACAAAATTGCTTCGTAGTTCGTAATGATTTCTTTGTTACTTCAGTTAGTTTTTTAGTTGTATCGTGTTTTGTAAAAAAGTATAAAATTGGTCTATTAGCTAAGAGTAATGCCGTAAACTGCCTGACCTCATTATTTTACCTACAAAACCAGTCGTCAACTAATATTTAGCGTAGCATTGGTTTATAGTTTTTTGTATACTTTAAGTATCTAAGTAGGTATTTTAGTATTTATTTAAGTAGGTTTGCAGTTTGCTGGTTCTGTTTCAGTTCTTCTTCCTGTGCTGTGGCTGTATCACTGGCTGTTATTGTTGCTGTTGCTGCTTTTTGTGCTGCTGTAATTTTTGCTGTGGAAAATTCAAGCCCAAAATGGAAGAATTTGCCAATCTGCAACGCGCGAATTTTCGATTTTGTGAAATGTGTAAAAGTACACATATTTGAAATTTAACTCAAAAACGACACAAACTCGCATTTTTGCTCAAAAAACAATGCAAATTTTAGACCAGAGAAGCATAGAAAGTGAAACTGAGGCTCAAAAATACTGGAAATTACATATCCGACAGTCCGGCGAGCTTCTAGAAGCTAACGAGTCTGGAAAAGAACTATATACATATTATTTTGACGTTACACCACGAATTCAATAAAATGTGATTTTTGCTACAATAAAACAACTAAAACGACAGTGGCGTGCACAGAAAAACTTCGGAGGGAAGGCATGACATTTCTATTTTTGTAATACTGAAAATACACTTTTTGGCAATTAACACTTTATAAAATGCCTTACAAACGCAAGATCACTAAACCACAAAAGGTCCGCAGGGGTCTTGCACCGACAGCCTCCAGCAAAAATTGGCAATTTTTCCAATTTTTAAGATCTAATTTGGTAAATTGGAACCATATCAGAAATTTTTTCCGACAGAAAAGTTAAAACAAAAGATCGTAATGTGAAGTCAGTGTATTACACTAGTAAATGTAGCATAATATACGGTGTAGACATGCAAATGCAGCATAATGTACTCGTGTAGTACATGCATAAACTTTGACGAAAAATAATAAAACAAGGAATAGTATATAAACCACAAAGTTGCCAGGGGTCTGGGGGCGGCAGCCCCCCGGAAAAAAACTGGGGAAATTTTTTGATTTTTAGTGCCAAATTTGGTAATTGAAGACGTAATTGGAATTTTTGTTGGCCGGGCACAAAAAGCAAAGGGGGACCCTTGTAAATTTTCAGTCGGGAAAAATTTCGGGGGGGCGGGGCGGCCTCCCCCCCCCCCCCCCACCTGGGATCGCCACTAAATACATACGCAAAAATGTACATTGTTTATGATGAGGTTTCTTATTGATACTGATCTTTTTAGTTTGCCTGTGATTATTATTTATTTTATTCTTTTTAGTGATTGGCTTGGTTAAATTTTTTATATATAATACCATTTGGTGAACTTCACATACTTAACTGTACTTTCCAATTATTATATATGAAGTTTAGCAAAAAATAAATAAATTTGTGAAATTTCAGAACTAAAAATACTAATTAAAGAACACTATGCGGTGACACATGTAGTTTGGTATATAGTGAGAAGGGAAGACTCAAATCGCACTAAAATTTAGTTCCGAGGGGATTGGAGGCGCCCCACCACAGAGGTGTCAGGAGCGAAAGAACGAAAGAGCGTTATGGCGCGCAAGTCTAATTTTTGAGCCAAACCCTTTCTATCTTGGGTGTATCTTAGCTGAACATTGGTAATTCAAGTACAATCGGAGCTATTTTTAACTAAATTCGAGCCAAACAGTGTCAAAATTTGCTATTTTCTGGCAAGAACAAGGACAAATTGTGTCTGTTTTGGAACAGAGGTCAAAATTTCACAATAGTCAAGAGGACATGGTCCCACAGTCCCACACAAACGGGGGAAAGAACCAGCAATGTACCAAAATTGTCCTGATGTAGCTGTTATTTATACATAAGGTGTCTGACCATGGTCTTGTAATATTACCAAAAAACTTGTAAAAAGTCATCAAATTAATAGGTGAAAAAACGGCAAAAAATTACCCAAAGTCTCGGTTTTTGTCTCGCAATTTGGTCTCGGTCTCGGAAAAAAACGAGACTTCCATCCCTGCTTAATACACTGTTTAATGTATCCTTTCAGATGTTTTATCGTAGCAAAAATGACATTTTTAATGATTTTGCAAAATGATTGTACAACAAGTGTTGTTTAGAAATGCTGTTTCAAAGGAAATTTTATTTCAAAATTCCAAAAAAGCTCCAGCTTCTGGGGGCTGCCGCCCCCAGACCCCTGCAATCGCTATAATTTTAGGACGTGTTGCTGACAATTTTTTCAATGCAAATTCACCGTCAAAATTCTAAAAACTATCCCTCTGCAGACAGCGCGCCTGTTAGTTTGCTAGACTGCGTACGCGTTTCACCCCCCCCCCCCTTTCCCCGGTCGTCGACCATCAGTTCAGCCCCCCCTGCGCGAAATCCTGGGTACGCTACTGCTATGCAATGTGTAAGGAAAACACATAAATAACAACAATCGACTACTAAAAAAAGCCGCTACCCCCCCCCCCCCCGCGGTTGACACCCAAGGTGGGCCCCTCCCCTTTGGAAATTCCTGGATCCGCGCCTGTATATATAAAACCATGCTAAAAACAATGAAAAAACGTTAAAAATAACAGGAAGAAGTGAGCAGCTATCAGCAAAGAAGTGAGAACATGAAACAAAACTATGTTTTAGTGTTTTAAGAGTCATTTTAGACTAATTTTAGATAATCTAAAATTACTCTTAAAACAGTCTAAAAAATTTAAGAGTACTTTAAGAGTGATTTAAGAGTTTTTAAGATTATCTTAAATCACATTTAAAATAGTCTAAAAACCTGCAAAACTCAGCCAGCACTCCTTTAAGACTGTTTTAAGAGTGATTTAAGACTAATTTTAGATAATCTAAAATTACTCTTAAAACAGTCTAAAAAATTTAAGAGTACTTTAAGAGTGATTTAAGAGTTTTTAAGATTATCTTAAATCACTCTTAAAACAGTCTAAAAATATAGAAAACTCAGCCAGCACATATTTAAGAGTGATTTAAGACTAATTTTAGATTATCTTAAATCACTCTAAAACTAATCTTAAACAACTCTGAAACAATCTTAAAAGTTTTAAGACCATTTTAAGAGTCATTTTTCAGTTTTATTTTAAATCTTAAAACACTCTAAAATTGGTCTTAAATATTTTTAGACTGTTTTCAGATAATCTGAACTTAGTCTAAAACAGTCTGGTCTTCCGGCGCAATCTAAAAATGGTCTAAATTTAGTCTTAAAATTTTCAGACCAAATTTAGACCAAATTAAGAACTCTTAAAATAGTCTAAAATGTTAAAAATTTAAGACCAAATTAAGACCAAATTAAGAGTGGCGGTTTTCCTGTGTAAAGCTTACATCCTACAAACTTCTAACCTAGCCTATTCGAAAGAGCGTTCAATTTTGACCCCCCCCCTAGGTTTGGGGGATACAGGGGGACTCTGGATCATTAGTCGAAAAAATGCCGTTTTTCCGACTTATTCGACCCCTAAGGGTTTTAACACCAATAATTTCACTTCAGATTTTTATTAAAAGGGGCGACAGCTATTTTGGGGGCTAGAGATCAGATTGGGGGCATGGCTGACGATGGGGGTTTCTCATTTTTATTAAAAGATGGGGTAGGAAGCGAATTAGAATCGAAAATAATTTTTCCCCCCCGGTTCAGTCTGACCACGTTGAGCGACATTGACAAAAATATATAAATTAAAATATATATATATATATATATATATATATATATATATATATATATATATATATATATATATATATATATATATATATATATATATATATATATATATATATATATATATTAAAATTAAAATATAAAAATATAAAAACTATTTTTCAAGCTAACTTTCCGTTAGCTACTTTTTACTTCTCTAACTTTTCTCAACGGTTATGTGCACTAAAAATACGCTCTGTTTTCTGACACTATCGTTTGAGTGGCCAAACTTTAGATTTTTCTGATCAGCAATAGCCTTTTTTGATTCGTGGTAGCTCTCCCCCATGTCATGGTTTCATTCAGAAATTTGACTTAAAGTTAGAAAAGTAGATGCAGGTGTATATACCTTCTGGAGCCGTATTCTCAAAATTACCTGCAGGTAAAGTTAGGCTAACTTTACCCACAGCTAAGGTGAAGGTAAAGTTAATTCTGTGGGTAAAGGTAAAGCTAAAATAGGAAACAAGGTTAAGACAGACAGACAGACAAAATGTTTACTTGCCAGTGAAAAACAAATATGTGAATGACATTTAGTTTAATAAGCACAAGATATATATGTGCATCAAAAAAAAACAAAAACAAAAAAAACAGACATATTATGGGATCAAGTGCAGTTGGGGGGAGATAGTGGACCTATTTTTTGGAGTAGAGCACCTTGAGGGAAGCATTTTTTTGTAATAGAACCCCTATTCACAAATTTGGATTTTCTGAGCTATGACCCCTTGAAAATTGCATTTTCAGTGTTTTTGAAAGTGAACGTAGGCCAGAGTTCGCAGCCAAAAATGGCTATAATCGTTATGATAGTTTTGAGTGCGTTATGATGTTTTAAGGCATCGTCTAGGCTTAGTTGGCAGGATTCTGTAGTCTAAGCTGGAAGGATTTTTCCTGAAAATTTCGATTTTTTATTGCCTAAGCCTGAGCCTAAGCCTGAACCTAAGCCTAAGCCTAAGCCTGATACTAAGCCTAAGCTAAGCCCCATACTAAGCCTAAGCCTAAGTTTGAATTTGGTCAAAAATCTGGCAAATTCGGCCAATTTTTCGGCAGGAACCCGGTCAAAGAGCCTTTGTTTTGATTCTAAAAAAATGTAACCAATAATCTGACACCATTTTGACACGATTAGAACGGAAAAAACAAGAGCTTCGGAAAAAAATTGCGAAAACGTCCCTCACTGAGGGTTCAGATTTCGGGGGGTCGTATCTCAGAAAATCTAAAAAAATGAAATAGGAGTTCTTGAAGCAAAAATGCTTCCCCCACGGTGCTCTACTCAAAAAATTAGGTCCACTAATTTCCCTGCCCCCCAACTGCATTTAACCCGACATATGGTGGTTCAATTGGCGAATAGCGACATATTCAAATTCAAATCAGAGAGAAAAAAGGCAAGAGGTTAGGTTGAGGCCTATTCAGGTCATTTAAAGCCTAACCAGTGTGAAAACGTCGACTGTTGAGGTTAAAAATTTGCACAATACATTAACTTTAGCTGCGAAATAAAATAAAGCACATTTCTGGCCAAAATACTAAACATTAAAGATAAACTTAGCTATCACATTGGCTTTAGTATATAATTGTTTGAAAATACGACTTTACCTTCATGTATTTTGAGCCAAAACAATTGGATTAAAAATATAAGAAAAAAGATACACCGCGGCAACAAAATTGCCTACAGTTTAAGCTATAGATCGTAAAATTTGAGCAAAGTTTCGCTCGTATACCGTTTGAAATAATTGTGCGCATTTAGCGAAAATATAGGCCCGTATTCACATACTAACACTACCGCTTAAACTTAGTGTTTACACTAAGGCCAGTATTCACATACTAAGGCCGTGTTTACATTGAGCTTTTTTCAGCTGCTCGAGCAGCTGAAAAAAAGCTGCAGCATTTTTTCGCCATTTCCGGCTTTTTTTCAGCTGCTCGAGCAGCTGCAAAAAAGCCGGAAACGGCGAAAAAAAGCTGGAGCAGCTGAAAAAAACTGGAACTGCAGCGTTGTCATGACAGCGGATTAGCTAGTCTATAGTGACCGCCATACTTATCCGCTTTTTTTCAGCTGCTCCAGCTTTTTTCCAGCTGCTCCGGCAGCTGAGCAGCTGCTCGAGCAGCTGGAAAAAAGCGGGAAATGTCGAAAAAAAGCTGCAGCTTTTTTTCAGCTGCTCGAGCAGCTGAAAAAAAGCTCAATGTAAACACGGCCTAAGTGTAACGCTTAAACTTAGTGTTTACACTAAGTGTTAGCGCTTATAAGCGCTAAGTGTTATTCACATACTTAGTGTTTATTTAAGCGCTTAGCAAACACTAACGCTTAACTTAGCGTTTCAGTTTTGTATTCACATAGTGTTTGGCTTAGAATTAAGCGCTTAAGTTTAGGGACCTCGGGAGCTCCCTAAGCGTTAACGCTTAGTTAGTGGATGGGGTGGGGAAGGTGTAGCGAGAGTGGGGGAGGTTCTTGGTCGCCTTGGAAAGGGAGGGCATGCAATTTAGGATATATTAGTGACATTTTCCGACCAATTAGATCCATTCTGCTCGTTTAATCGCCAAAAATAAAAAATGCACTTTGTTGCCCAAA
>JASANF010004480.1:0-20468 GCA_030248245.1 Trissonchulus sp. WLG1_4 | reverse complement strand
TGTAGAATACTGCTCACTTAATTTTACTCAGTTCCTTCAGATTAACAACATCTGCCAATGTTTTTAGTATGAGCTGAATATTACAAACCAAGAATGTACCAAGGTTGCATTGTAAGACATATAAGCTTTGCTTGTTTCAGAATCCAAATCAATGCCAGATCTGCCAGAAGTCGTTCACAGTTCGGAAAAACCTGTTACGTCATATCCGCGAAACCCACAATAAAATGAAATCGGCGACGTGCGATATCTGCGGAAGATCGTTTGCTCGAGCAGACGAACTAGCAAAGCATGTCGCAGTACATTCCCGCAAACGCGCAGTACCTCCACCCCAAAAGGAGTCGACTCCTAAACCCAAGAAACCCCGTACGTGCACAAAAGCTGTTCAGTGCGCACTCGGCAACTCGCTCCAGACGTTCTCATTCACACCTCCAGAGGCTGCCATGGATCCGCACAGCTTCCTGTACTCCCAAGTTTACACTATTCGTGAGACTATTGAGCGAGTCTTAGAAGAGCAGTCTGGAATCAAAATGTGGATGAGTTTGAACGTGCAGTTTCATCTAGAGACAGATCCCAGACAAATAATTCAGGCCCACTTCAACGCTAGAAATAGAGTGATTTTGCGGGGATCCAATGTCGAGGAAGAAGTGAAGGCGGCGTTTCCGGAAATACTGGCACACATAGAAACATTTGTCGAACGCGGCTCCGGGTGGGTGGTTGATGAGGTCCTACACCTGGATCTACACCTCGCAAGTTATCAACCGCTACGAGGATAATCGTATTTGGTATTGCCCCAACATATTGAAAACAAGAAAGCCGTTGTCAACGTGCAAAACGAAGACAGTGAATGTTTTAAATGGAGCGTCTTGGCTGCGCTGCACCCTGTGGAGCATAATGCCCATCGCCCCACTAATTATTTGCCGTTCGCAAATGAGCTAAATTTCGGAGGCATTAATTTCCCAGTCAAAGTGTGTGATATTCCAAAATTTGAGCAGCGGAATAATCTGAGCATCAATGTGTACGAGTTGGACAAAAACGACCCAAGTCCACTACTCATCTCAAAGAAGAACGGCTGCCCCCACATTGATCTCCTGCTTCTAACCGCAGGCTCAAAGCAGCATTACTGTTGGATCAAGAATTTGGATCGTCTGTTGTATGATCAAAATAAGTACGAACACAAAAAATACTTCTGCCCACGATGTCTGTTGCCGCTGTATAGTCAAGAAAAAAAGATCCTTCACATGCAGCTTTGTGAAAAAAACGATCCTACGAGAGTGGTAATGCCTGAAGACAAATGGCTGAAGTTCAACAATCTCCACAGAATGCAGCGAGCCCCCTACATTATTTACGCAGACTTTGAATGCCTGACAGAAAAACTACAGGGCTGCCCCCCTCCAAACTCAGCATCATTCACTCAGAAGTACCAGAAGCATAGCCCTTGTGGCTTTGGACTGGTTGGGGTAATGGACTGCTGTGGAGCTCAGAAGAAACTGGAGCAGAGCACTATCTACCGGGGAGAGGACTGTGTTGAAAAATTTTTGCACACAATTTTGGAAAAAAATGAACAATACCAACAGAATTTTTCTCATGCTCAACCATTGAATCTCACGACAACTGAAGAAGAACAACACCGTAAGCAAAAAGACTGTTATCTGTGTTCGAAACCATTCGCATTCAACGAGCCCAAAGCCCGTGACCATTGCCATTTTTGTGGACGGTATCGCGGAGCGGCCCACAACAAATGCAACATGGGCTTCAAACTCAGTCGGGATATTGTGGTCGCTATACATAATCTGCGTCGCTACGATGGCCATCTGATTATGCAAAAAATTGGCCTACTTTGCAACGAACTGGGGCTGATCATGGACTGTATTCCGAAAGGAATGGAAGATTATTTGAGCTTTTCTCTGAAGAAACGCAAAGCTCGTCGACGGCGTGCCCCTCAACAACCCCAGGGTGGGAACCCCTTCGTGGATGACGAGGCCGAAGCCGATGATGATGATGATGATGACGACGAGGATGGGGATCCTAGTGACGGAAGCTGGAAAATTCGCTTTGTAGACAGTTTCCAGTTTCTAACTAGCTCGCTGGAAGCCCTCGTCGATAATTTGGCCAAGGAGGGACTTGGAAAGTTCCATGCAATGGCCAACGAATTCAGCAACGAACAATTGCAACTGTTAGTGCGTAAAGGGGTTTACCCTTACGATTATATGGATAGCTGGGCTCGCTTTCAAGAAACCCAGCTCCCCACAAAGCAAGACTTTTGGAGTCAGCTGAACGATGCTGATATCACCGATGCTGACTATTCCCATGCTCAAAAGGTTTGGAATGCCTTTAGCGTTCAGAATTTGGGCGACTATCACGACCTTTACCTGAAAACTGACGTGTTACTGCTGGCCGACGTATTCGAAAGCTTCCGCGGCTTTTGCCTGCAGTATTACGGTCTGGACCCAGCCCATTATTACACGCTGCCATCATTTGGGTGGGACGCCTGTTTGAAATTGACTGATGTCTGGCTTGAACTCCTTCAAGACCCGGACATGTACCTATTTTTTGAAAACGGCATTCGTGGCGGTATATCTATGATATCCCATCGTTATGCCAAGGCAAACAACCCCCAGGTCCCCGACTACGATCCCAACTCCCCGAAATCCTGGATCATGTACATGGACGCTAACAATTTGTACGGGTGGAGTATGGTCCAGTCTCTACCCGTCAAGGACTTTGAATGGTTGACGGAGGAGCAATATTCTAAAATTGACTGGAAGTACCAGCTTGAAGATCAATACAAGGGCTATGTCCTCGAAGTTGGTCTCGATTACCCCCAAGAACTCCATGATGCCCACAATTCCTGCCCCCTTGCCCCCGAGCGCCTCCAAATTTCTGCTGATAGTCTGTCCCCTTACGCCCAGGCTCTGTGCGAAGACCTTGGCTGCACCCCCTCCAAAGTCGAGAAACTTGTCCCCAATCTGCGCCCGAAGACCCGCTACATTCTCCACTACCGTAATTTGCGACTGTATTTACGGTTGGGGATGCGCCTGACACGCATACACCGTGTGCTTCGATTCACACAGAGGGCGTGGATGAAGCCATACATCGCGTTCAACACAAATATGCGCAAAAATGCCAAGAGTGATTTCGAAAAGGATTTGTTCAAATTATTAAATAATGCTGTATTTGGTAAAACCATGGAAAATGTTCGTGCATACCAGTCTATACAGCTTGTCACTGAGCAGCGCAAGTTTCGTAAACTGGTCGCCAAACCTCGGTATAACCGTTCGGTTATATTTTTCGAGGATTTGGTGGCTGTGTCTATGAAGCGTGTGTCTGTTCAGCTGTGCAAGCCTGTATACATTGGCTTTTCTGTTCTTGATTTGTCGAAACATCTGATGTATGATTTTCATTATAAATTTATTGTGCCAAAGTATGGTGAAAATGCAAAATTGCTGTTTACCGATACCGATAGTTTGTGCTATCATATCTGTACAGATAATGTATATGATGATATGCTCGCCAATGCTCAATTGTTTGACACATCAGACTACCCACAAAGCCATCCTCTGTTTTCCGCCCAAAACAAAAAAGTTTTGGGGAAAATGAAGGATGAAACTGCGGGTAGCCCGATTAGTGAATTTTGTGGCCTGCGCGCCAAAATGTATAGTTTTGTATGTAATGGTGTGGACAAAAAGCGTGCTAAGGGCATTAAGAAATCTGTTGTAAAGAAATGTATATCTCATGCTGATTATGTTGATACTTTGTTTGATCGTACCCGTATGTACCATAATATGAATTTGATTCGCAGTAATATGCATCAATTGTATAGTATACATTTGAATAAGACCAGTTTGTCGTGCTATGATGATAAGCGCTATCTGCTGGATGACGGAGTCACCAGTTATGCTTATGGCCACTATAAAATCTAAATTTCTAACCCTTTTCTACAAGGTTTAAATTGAACTTCTTTGAACTTTTGACGAAACTTGTTGCTAAAGTATGTTTTGCAAAATTAAATTTTTGATATGAAAATTTCAAGGATCTGGCCAATATTTGTGTATTGTTGTGAATTGTATTATACAAACTATTTGAAACTGACAAAAAAAAACAAAAAAAGTAAAAATAAAAAAAAACAAAAAAGTGAAAAAAATAAAAAAAAACGACGAAGAGAAGGCAAAACATGAAAGCCTAAATATGTCAGTAATTTATTATTTATTGTGTAATTTGTATGCATGTATGTATAATGTATGCTGTGTAATATAATTCGTTGAGATTATGTCTACTGTTAGAATGATAAATTTATGAATGACAGAAATTAACAAATATCTTACTGTTTTCAAGGTTTCGTTTCAATTCCATAAATTCATGAACTACTTTATTGAATATTCAACATTTTTGTACTATTTTATTTTATTCAAAATTCAAGTATTCCATTTGGTACTAACTACTTAGCATATTTAGAAAGGTCAGTATTTTATGTATTGTGTAGTGTAATGTAATGTAATGTGGTGGGATTATGTCTACAGTAAGAAACATAAAATTTATCAATGACGTTTTATTAAATTAACAAATATCTTACTGTTTCATAGTCTCAGGGTTTAGTTTCAATTTTTTAGATCCTAATTCACCTTAAAGGCAAATTTAGTTGCAATTTCCAAGTTAATAAGTAGTAGTGTGTGCAAATAGATTTTCTTTCAGAAATTTTACTGTTTTATAGTCTCAGGGTTTACCGTCACTTTTCGCGAATATTTTTATTTTCACAATCAAATATTTTCTTCATTCAAAATTCAAATTTTTATTGCTTATTTCAAATCATATAAAATTGAAACTAAATCTCGTCGTGCTGGCCCAGAAGGCACCTGATGAGTCCCTTTGGCAAGGACGAAACGAAAAATTTTAAACGAAACCTGCTTTAGTTATGCTTCACCAGAGAATGTACCTTAGATAAGTTAGCAAGCCTTAAAATAAGTAATAGCGTAGTTGATTCGCTAATACGGGGACTCTGTGATATTTGTATATTAGTCTTAATATTAATGTCCCCCTATTAGCCAATCAACTATGCTATTTTGCTTTTGATAGGGTTTACTGGTCATTCAATTTGCTTGTCGCCAGCCAGACATAGCTGCAAACCGCTTTCATCAGCCTTAAATGGACATAGAAGGTCACTACCGTCCGTAGTATTACATGCACTATTTAGTTGAAAACAGTTTTCTAAAAACTGCTGAATTTTGTTAAAATCACTGAGAGAATAAACAACACGAGCAGTACCTTGTACTATTGCTATTTCGCCAGGAGGCAATAACTCAATGATTGTAGGAGAAAACGGTAATACTTCATCTTTGTGATTTTTAGTGGGGTTATTCTGAGCGCTGAGGATCAGTAAAATCACACAAAGCAGCAACAAAATACCACTTAGCACGTAAAGTGCTATAAAATGGCAGCTACTGACAATTTTAGCTTGTCGAGACTCTTGAGCATAACACTCAATATCCATGTTTTACTTGCTAAAATCTGATAAAGCTTAAGGTTTATATTGATTTTGTCAGCCCTCTGCTTTCTTCCTCCACGACTTGGGACGTGGCATCGGCGCATTACTGACCTTTTTTTATTTTATATTTTTTTACATTTTCAAGGCTTGTATGTTTTGCCTTTTTTTTCTAGGCTTGAATGTTTTGCCTTTTTTGTGGCCAGCAAGGTTTAACCTTGATATTTTTGGGATTTTTAAAATGTACAATACATTTACAAGCATAGAGCATAGACTTGTTTTAAAACTGTTAAAAACTGTCTCGTTTTGGACTTTTATTAAAAAATATTATAATTTTCACTAACAAGTCAATGCAAGCAATTATGAATGCAGTTCAAAATACATTCTGGGAATGAATATGATTTGCAAATATCATTCCCTAGCCAATGTAGTACACGAATAGTGTTCTTTTTGCAATAAACTTTCTTCAGTTCTTCACGAAGATCAGCCATTGCTTCTTGGATCGTGACGAAATTTTTGCCAGAATCTTTTACAATCGCCCCCTCGCGATCAAAAATTTTGTAGGTGAAGCACAAATTAGGGGGGACCTCGTTGGAAATTAGGCGTAAAAGTTCAAATTGTTTGGTCATGTGCAGGCTCTTGCAGAAGGCATCAAAGTGATGTTGGCCATTGTTGAGGATATGTCTCACTAGTGCAAAGTTGGCGTCATAGGCGGGCATCCACCGCCACTCTTGACCTTGTGCCAGGCGGACAACTTTCCATTCCAACAGCAGCGGCAAGACCAGCTCTAGTTTGAGCTCTTCGCAAAACTCAACTGTTTTAGAGAGAAGACGACTGTTCTCCATGACTGAGAGAACTAGACTGATGAGTATGGGAAAAATTTACTCTTTTATAGGCTTTCAGATTAGAAAACAGCCAATCAGATTAGAATATAACTGGTTAAAACCAGTTTTAATAATCACATAATCAGTCAAATCCAAAAAGAGCCAATCAGATTGGAATATGACCGGTTAAAACCAGTTTTAATGATCACATGACCAGTAAACCCTATCAAAAGCAAAATAGCATAGTTGATTGGCTAATAGGGGGACATTAATATTAAGACTAATATACAAATATCACAGAGTCCCCGTATTAGCGAATCAACTACGCTATTACTTATTTTAAACCTTGCTAACTTATCTAAGGTACATTCTCTGGTGAAGCATAACTAAAGCAGGTTTCGTGTCCTTTAGAAAATTTTTCGTTTCGTCCTTGCCAAAGGGACTCATCAGGTGCCTTCTGGGCCAGCACGACGAGGTTTAGTTTCAATTTTTATGATTTGAAAATAAATTATAAAAAATTGAAGTTTAAGTAAAATATAATAATGAAAATATTCAAAAAAATTGAGACTGTGAAACTATGAAATAGTATAAATGCTGAAAAAAATCAAGTTATGTCTTAGTCAAACAACTACATGGCTACTTACTCTAAGTTCAGCTTCTTAACTTGTAGAAAATGGTTGAAAGTTTACGCTTTAGGTAAGTTTTAATATACAAAAATTGAAACTAAACCCTGAGACTATGAAACAGTAAGATATTTGTTATTTTATAAAACGCATTTGATAATTTTTATGTTTCTTACTGTAGACATAATCCCACCACATTTATACATACACAATACGCAATACATTTTAAAACCCTGACCTTTCTGCAAATGCTAAATAAGTTATAAAAATTGAATTTTGAATAAAATAGTACAAAATGATGAATTTTTTAAAAGGAATGTACTTAAGTTTTAGTAGCGATGTATATGTTAATTTCATAAAACGTCATTGATAAATGGTAAGTTAATTTTTCTTACTGTAAACATGATCCCAACACAATTAAATTACAAACGACATACATCACATACATTACAAACAACACAATACATAATAAAATACTGACCTTTTTAGGCTTACATGTTTTGCCTTTTTTATTATTATTATATTTTTTATATTTTTGTTTTTTTATTTTTTTCTTCTTTTTTTCTTTTTTTCTTTTTTTTGTCAGTTTAAAATCATTTGTACAAAACAATTCATCACAATACACAAATAATGGCCAATTTCCGCAAGAAAACAGTTAAATTTTGCGTAAACGTATACTTTAGCAACAAATTTACCTAAAATTTATAAAAACACTAATATGGAATTTTAACTTGTAGAAAACGGTTAGAAATTTAGATTTTGTAATGGCCATAGGCGTAACTAGTCACACCATCATCCAACAGATATCGTTTGTCATCATAGCACGACAAACTGGTCTTGTTCAAATGCACACTATACAACTGATGCAGATTACTACGAATCAAATTCATATTATGGTACATACGCGTACGATCAAACAAGGTATTCACATAATCAGCATGGGAAATACATTTTTTTACAACAGATTTCTTAATGCCCTTAGCACGCTTCTTATCCACACCATTACATACAAAGCTATACATTTTGGCGCGCAGGCCACAAAATTCACTGATCGGGCTACCCGCAGTTTCATCCTTCATTTTCCCCAAAACTTTTTTGTTTTGGACAGAAAACAAAGCATGATCCTGCGGATAGTCCGACGTATCAAACAAATGAGCATTGCAAAGCATATCATTATATACATTATCTGTACAAATATGGTAGCACAAACTATCAGTATCGGTGAACAGCAATTTGGCATTGTCACCGTATTTTGGCACAATAAATTTATAATGAAAGTCATACATCAAATGTTTTGACAAATCAAGAACAGAAAAGCCAATGTATACAGGCTTGCACAGCTGGACAGACACACGCTTCATAGACACAGCCACCAAATCCTCGGAAAATATAACCGAGCGGTTATACCGAGGTTTGGCGACTAGTTTACGAAACTTGCGCTGCTCAGTGACAAGCTGTATAGACTGGTAGGCACGCACATTTTCCATTGTTTTACCAAATACAGCATTGTTCAACAATTTAAAAAGATCCTTTTCAAAATCGCTTTTGGCATTTTTCCTCATGTTGGTATTGAACATAATATAGGGTTTCATCCACGTCCGCTGTGTGAATCGCAGCACGCGATGCACCCGTGTCAGTCGCATCCCCAACCGTAAATACAGTCGCAAATTACGGTAGTGGAGAATGTAGCGGGATTTCGGCCGCAAATTGGGGACAAGTTTCTCGACTTTAGAGGGGGTGCAGCCGAGATCTTCACAGAGGGCTTGGGCATGCGGGGACAGCATGTCACCGGAAATTTGCAAACGTTCAGGGGCAAGGGGGTAGGAGTTGTGGGCGTCATGCAGTTCTTGGGGGTAAGCAAGGTCTACTTCGAGGACATAGCCCTTGTACTGATCCTCCAGCTGGTATTTCCAGTCAATTTTGCTGAACTGTTCCTCAGTCAGCCACTCAAAGTCTTTTACGGGCAGGGATTGGACCATGCTCCACCCGTACAAGTTGTTTGCGTCCATGTACATGATCCACGAGTTGGGGGCGTTTGGATCGTAATCGGGGGTCTGGGGATTGTTTGCCTTGGCGTAGCGGTGGGAAATCATTGAAATACCCCCTCGAATGCCGTTCTCAAAAAATAGGTACATGTCTGGGTCTTGAAGCAATTCAAGCCAGACATCAGTCAGTTTGAGGCATGCGTCCCAGCCAAAGGAGGGTAATGTATAATAATGAGCTGGGTCCAGACCGTAATACTGCAGACAAAAGCCACGGAAGCTTTCGAATACGTCTGCTAGCAATAAAATGTCAGTTTTCAGATAAAGGTCGTGGTATTCGCCCAAATTTTGGATATCAAAATAGGTCCAAACGTTTTGGGCATGGGAATAGTCAGCATCAGTTATATCAGCTTCGTTTAGCTGACTCCAAAAGTCTTGTTTCGTTGGGAGCTGGGTTTCTTGAAACCGCGCCCAGCTATCCATATAATCGTAAGGGTATACCCCTTTTCGCACCAACAGTTTCAGTTGTTCGTTGTCAAATTCGTTGGCCATGGCGTGGAACTTTCCAAGCCCCTCCTTGGCCAAATTGTCAACAAGGGCTTCCAGTGAGCTGGTCAGAAACTGGAAGCTATCGACAAAGCGAATTTTCCAGCTGCCGTCACTAGGGTCGGCCTCTTCGTCATCATCGTCGTCATCGTCAGCCTCAGCCTCATCATCTACGAAGGGGTTGCCACCCTGAGGCTGTTGAGGCGCACGCCGTCGACGAGCTTTTCGTTTTTTCAGAGAGAAGCTCAAATAATCTTCCATTCCTTTCGGAATGCAGTCCATTACGAGCCCCATTTCATTGCATAGAAGACCAACTTTCTGCATGATCAAGTGACCGTCATAGCGTCGCAAATTATGAACGGCCACCACAATATCCCGATTCAGCCTAAAGCCCATGTTGCACTTATTGTGGGCGGCGCCACGATAACGACCACAAAAATGGCAATGGTCGCGGGCTTTGGGTTCATTGGGGCCAAAGGACTTTGAGCACATGTAGCAGTCTTTTTGCTCACTATGCCTCTCTTCTTCGACTGCTGTAAGATTTAGAGGTTGAGCATGTGAAAAATTCTGTTGGTAGTCTTCGTTTTTCTGCAAAATTGTTTGCAGAAATTTTTCAACACAGTCTTCTCCACGGTAGATAGTGCTCTGTTCGATTGTCTTCTCAGCACCACAGCAGTCCATTACACCCACAACACCAAATCCACAAGGGGTGTGCTTCTGGTACTTTTGCGTGAAGGAGGCACTATTTGGTGGCGGGCAGCCTGGTAATTTTTCTGTCAGGCATTCAAAGTCTGCGTAAATGACGTACGGGACTCGTTGCATACGGTGAAGATTACTGAATTTCAGCCATTTGTCTTCTGGCATTTCAACACGGGTAGGGTCGTTCTTCTGACAGAGCTGCATGTGAAGAATTTTCTTTTCTTCACTGTATTGTGGCAGCAGACAGCGAGGACAGAAATGCTTTTTTCGAGCATGAAGATTTTGGTCGTATAGTAGGCGGTCTAGATTCTTGATCCAACAGTAGTGCTGCTTCGAGCCTTTTGTTAGCAGCAGGAGGTCAATGTGGGGGCACCCGTTTCTTTTTGAAATGAGCAGGGGACTTGGGTTCTGACCGTCTAGCTCGTAAACGTTGATGCTCAAATTATTCTGTTGTTCAAATTTGGAGATATCACAAACTTTCACCGGGAAATTAATGCCTGTGAAGTTCAGTTCATTGGCGAAGGGGACATAGTTTGTTATACGGTCCACATGGTCGGGAGCAGGGTGAAGGGCCGCCAAGACGCTCCATTTGAAGCATTGATTGTCATTATTCTGGACGTTTACCACCGCTTTCTTGTTCTGAATGTATTCAGACAGCGGCAAAAACGAAGATCCACGTAGCGGTTGGTATTTTGCGAGGTGCACGTCCAGATGTAAGACTTGATCAACCACCCACCCAGAGCCGCGTTCAACAAATGTTTCTATGTGAGCAAGTATTTCAGGAAATGCTGCCCGGACTTCTTCTTCGATGCTTGACCCCCGCAAAATCACCCGATTGCACGCGTTAAAATGGGCTTGTATTTGCTGTCTGGGATCCGTTTCAAGGTGAAACTGAACGTTTAGGCTCATCCAGATCTTGATTCCAGATTGCTCTTCCAATGCATTAGATACTGTTTCTGATATCACAGAAACTTGGGAATACAAAAAGCTGTGTGGATCCATATCAGCTTCTGGAGGTCTGAGCGAAAACGTTTGGAGAGAGTTACCCAACGCACACTGAACAGATTTTGTGCACGTTCGAGGTTTTTTAGGCTTCGGAGTTGTTGCTGAGTCCTTGGGAGGTGCGGGGGGTGTACGCTTGCGAGAATGCGTGGGTACATGTTTCGCGAGCTCATCTGCTCTAGCGAACGATCTTCCGCAAATGTCGCACGTGGCTGATTTCATTTTATTGTGCGTTTCACGAATATGACGCAGCAAGTTTTTCCGAATGGTGAAGGACTTCTTGCAGATATGACACAGATTAGGATCCTAAAACAATAAAACCTTTGGTAAAGGCATTTACTTATATTGAAACACAGCTCAAGTGTTGTTAGCCACATTTTGTTACAACCAATATCACAATTTTAAGAAAATAATCAGCTCATACTTAGGACTTTTCATTCTACGATTTGAAAAGGTTTATTTTTATCCTTACTTCATTTTGAACAGGATCAACTGAAGAAGCACTGGACAGCAAAGATGGGGACTCGAATGGAACCGCATGGGGCGGGGGTGAAGTTGGACTGGGGGCAGGTGATGGGGACTGTACCACAGAGTTGGCTTGAGCAGGTACAGCAGCCTAAAACACATATATTGAGTGTATTAGAATAACTGTGATAAATATTCTTATATTAGACTACTAGAAACTGCACTTAACACTTAATTTTATGCTAGAAAGGTGTTTGTATTGAAAATGTATACGAAAATAGCGTTTACAATCCAGCTGCTTGAAAAAATCGATATTTCGCTACTGTATAAATGACAAGCATATAGTTTACTGAACGTTTGTACCATAAAACTACTATTCGTGTCTTCTTTGTATGAAAAAATACTGTTAAGTGAATGTTTGTAACAAAAATTACATGTTTTCTACGTGTATGAACGTAAAAAATGGCTGTTTATTGCGTGTTTGCAATAGAAAAGAGTGTTTACTAAAGGTTTTGACAGACAAAAATAGGGTTTACTAATTATTCATGTAAAAAAATCCAAGTTTTTGTAGCGGTAGTTAATTAAAAGTACAGTTCAGTAAGTGTTTTCACTTTAAAAATAAAGTTTAGTAAATATTTGTAACGAAAAGTTATTGTAGACTCAATGTTTGTACTGTAAAATCAATGTTGTGTGAGAGTTTGCTTAAAAAAACTAAATGTATTTACGTTATACATTAAATTTATGCAAGAAAAACTAATTTTGTACGTGTTTGTAGTTAAAAATTAAAGTTTAGTAAGTGTTAGTAACGAAAAATTACTATAGACTAACTGTATATAGTGTAAATCACTGTTGATTGTGAGTTTTTGGAAAAAACCTAAGTGCATTTACGTTAAAATTCAAATTTATGCAAGTTTGCTAAGTTTTTCAGTTAGAAATTGAAGTTTAGTAAGTGTTTTAACAAAAAATCATAGTAACTGTATTTACTGTAAAATCAATGTTGAGTGAGAGTTTGTACAAAACTAAGACATTAAACATGAAATTTGTGCAAAAAAACTAACATTGTAAGTGTTTGCAGTTAAAAATTAATGTTTAGTAAGCGTTTGTAACAAAAAATTAATGTTGAGTGCCAGTTTGCTTGAAAAAACTAAATGTATTTACGTTAAACATGAAATTTATACAAAAAACTAAGATTGCCAAGTGTTTTCACTTAAAAATTAAATTTTAGTAAGTGTTTCTATTGAAAAATTACCGTAGACTAAGTATTTTTAGTGAAAAAACCTAAGTCTAAGTCTGTGTGCTGCTACTGAATTACTACAGTTAAAGTCTAGAAGCTAGTAAAAGCTAAGTTCGTTTTAGTCTAAGTGTACGGCCAGCACCTAACCCTAATTACGACATGGACGGTGGGTTCGTGGCAAATGGCGAGAGGTGTGCTCCCTTAGAAAGTTCGTAGTAAACTTTCATCTACTTAACCGCCCCATAAGTCCATTTTATGAGCACAGTGCTTCGCGTTTTCTTCCCTTACTACCACCGCCATGAAGATTGCCGACTCCATACCACGAGGTTAGCCATAAGCTAGGCACCAGCGTGCAAAGGTCCGAAGACCGTCTGGATACCCTGGAGTCCTACTCTTGTAACTTGCTTAGGGTTACAAGAGACCCTAACTCAAGACATGGCTGCACACGGCAACAAAGTGCTGTAACATTCCTCCAAGCTTTGGACCGGCTTTAGTGAGCTACCGTTGAACGGTGGAGCAATGCCAACGTGATGTTGTATTGCCTATCGCCCAGCCGAAGGGAATGAAAAGTGGGGACAGTTGTATAAGAGTCGCATAGCAGGAATGTTACACCATGTCTATGCATTTTAAGTCTGAATTGTTTAACTTTAATTTAAAAAACCTGAAAAGATTTTTATTTTAAATTTTTAATAAAATATTAGAAAAATCAAAACCTACACTAGGACCAGGCTGCTCCTGCAACATTGGTAACTGGGGAGTAGGATGCTGTTTTCGCAGGTGTCGGGTCATAGCGTCTTTGCGGGTAAAAGAAGCACTGCACTTGGGGCAACTAAACGTCCCCATTTCAACTGCTAAGATTGACTAAAATAAAAAATTTAGACATTTATATAGACAATTTTGCATTACCTGCAATGCATTTGCATTGCATGCAATGCATGTCAAATTTGATTGGCTAGTGCAAAGCTGATCAATCTTTTAATTTTGATTTGCTATTCATGTCAAAAACTAGAGCTCCCAACCCATTTTGATCAAAGCTAAGTACATCATTTTGAAACTTAATTGACGTGAAACTCTGAAAGCTATGTTTAAAAAATAAAAAACTTTAAAAATATCTTTGCTACAGCAAAATGTATGTATATATTTTCATTCTTTTAACTTTCAAAGTTGTAGCTACATATAGTGCAGCTACATACCTGTTTGCATTTGTCAACTTCACAAACATGAACTTTAACAGTTTCCATGCTAACATTTTGAAGCAAATTGAAAGCACGTAAAAGTATACACAATTGTGCTTAGCGAAGCCTGCTAGATTCTGCAGCTTAAAGTAGCCAATGACCACGCAGATTTTGCTGCAAACAGTTATAGTACAAATAAGGACACTTTTTGCAAAGTTTCATTTTTGGTTCAAAGTTTTCTAGACTGCTCTTTCTGTTATGGCTGAATTGTTAGAGTTGATTCGTAGTCGCGTGTTTGTGCTCGAGCTTGACATCAAGCACAAGCTTGAAAGCGTGAACACCATGCACAACATTCTGAGCGGAGACCTGAAGCCTCAGTGGACCCATTTGTCCACTTTTGACGACAAGGATGGGAGAGTCCACAGCAACAGTCTCCATCACCATCGGTGCAAACACGGACATAGGTTTGTGTCCACAGTTGACACAGACTATGTCTATCAGAAGAAGGCGGCAGAATGTCTGCGCGGGATGATGGTGGAATACAAAGAAAAGCCGGGGGAAGTGGATGTGAGTGCCATATCCATGAAGGTGACGGACGGCGGTCAACGGATGCGGGTAATCCGCCTGACAATCGACACTCCTTTCGAGGATGTTAGTCGAGAGTTTAAGCAGGTGTACCCCCGCATCACTTGGGACCAACCCAAAGTGGGTCGCCTTGACACCTGTCCGGTGCCGCATTTCACTCCGGACGGCGTCATATACAAGGATGGCTTTCGTTACCGGGTCGTCCAAACCCGATGCAAATTGAGGACCCGCCTCGTCCTCGATTTGCCAGCTAATGGAACCCCGCGCCTCGTCACATTCTTCGTTCGTTAGATGAAGAATAGTTGGATGCTAACAGGATCTGGCCAGACCACGACAAACTATCCCAACTGTCCTCCTCAGGACAACCAAATTTGATTGAACAGTCAAACTGACCATTTAAAAAAACTAGTTTAAATTAAAACTCATGTCTAATAAAAATATCTAATAAGTACGTACTCGAATGAATATGTTGTAATTTAAAATTTACATGAATTAAGCTATTACTAGCTAACAATTTTTAAATTTGAAATTAGGCAGCTAAATTATTTGTATTAGTTCAAGAATTTATAGCTGTTAAAGTTCAAACAGCTCGACAAATAAACCTTAAAGGTCATCAAAGGGCAGCAAGTAGATAGCATACACAAACACACTGAGCAAACACACATAGTACGACGTAGGATTAATGACTAATGAGACAGTTTATAAAATTAGAAGGGGTATAACCTTTAAATGTATAGAAGGGGGGCTAGTAACTATCACATAAAATAATTAGCAATTATTATGTAATAATAGCTATTTATTATGAGTAAGTGCGATTACTTAATTATATAATTCGCATTATATAATTAAGTAATCAGTATTACGTAATTACGTAATAATTATGTAATTACATAATAGTTATGTAATTACATAATTATTACGTAATGACGTAATTACTACGTCATCATTGCGTCACCATGTTACGTCATATGACGTAACATGACGTAACACCCACCCGGCTCCGGCTCCGGGTGGGTCCAGAACCATCATTTCCTATCTACTCATACTTATTGCAGGGGCCAAAACGTATGGTACGACTCCTCCTCTCCAGAGGAAGCTTTCTTTATGTCTTCTTTTTCTGCTGGCGGTAGGCTAAAACAGAATCTGCTGAAGTAACCACAAAGCCTGTTTACAATTTGCAACATACTTTCTATCAGACGTTTTTCCTGTATTCTTTTAATATGAAGATTGCATAATAGTGTCTCACTTTATATAGAAGAAGAGTGAGATCCTCTTCAGTCTGCCTGTGTTCTGGTGAAGGCAGATGCGCTCGTCATTTTCAGCCCACATGTTTTAAGTTTCATTAATCAGAAGCGAGCTCCTCTTCAGATTGGCAAGACGCATATGCGCGTGTTCCAAGCGGCAGTCATGTACGTAATGCTGGCCGGCTGAATGTGTGTGTGTGTGTGTGTGTGTGCGCGCGCGTATATGCAAGTTTTTGTGTCTGCTGTGATTGTGTTGTGCGCGCGTGTGCGCCTGGGTGTATTGTGTATTGTGTCTGGGCGCAGGGGCTGCATTGTATTGATGTGTCTCTGCGCCATTATTACAGTTTTATTATGCGCTGGCAGTGCGCTCAACCTCACTTATTACAATTGGGTAGGAGAGCGTATTTTTGTTGTAGGATATTTTTTAGAGTTTCTTGTTTCTGATTTTTTTATTAGCATGCAGGTGTAGGATTTGTGGGTGGTGTGTTTTTATTGCTGCATGGGTGTAGCGTAGCGTAGTGTATTCAGTTGCTGGTTATGGTTTTTTTGTGGGTTTATTTATCACTTCTAGAACAGTCGTTTAAATTTGTACTTGTCTTCAAAAACATGAACAAATTGTTCTAGGGGTGAGGGAATTGTGTATTGTGTATTTCACTGAATGTCTTGTGTATGATCAATGAGCGCGCCATTAATATAATTTTTAGGTTAACCATGGTAATGACGTAGTGGGCGCCACCGTATATTCAACAGATTGCTCAACTAAATTTTAATTTGTTTAATGTATTACTTTATAACAAAATATTTTATTTGCTACTTTTGTATCAATTTACAAAAACTTTGAAATTCTCCTGTGTCAATTTTCTAAGGGTTCATACCCTCAACTTTTGGAAAGTGAAAAGTTTACTTTGAGCAAATGGCTGCTATTGAGGTGTGGGGGTGAATCGCTTACTTTCATTTGAGCTGAAAAGTATGTAGTAATAGAATCCTTGCGGGATTGTTGAGTTTGTTTCACTTGCTGGGCGTATATAAGTGTAGTAAGTGTGTAAGATACCTGCGCGCATGGTGCTCCTGCACGTGTAAACGTATAGATTGTAAATTTTAGAATTATGTTTTTTGTATAAAAACCCACATTGTACAGGAAACGGCGACCTATTTATTTTGATACGTTTACATGACCTTGCCATACGTAGCCCGCTACGTCATTACTTATTTTCTGTATGTTGCAGATTTTAATTTTTTATTACTTACTAATAACTTACTAATAACAGCATGTCTATGACCGGATACTTCGCCACCAAGCAGGAACTAAGCCGCCTGCGCGGCAGTCACGTCAGCTGATTACTGTCGCCGGTTGACGCGGTCAATATGGTGGCTAAGAAATTGCCCACTTTTATGACGGGGGACCTGTGCCTGTGCTGGGGGACCTACAGGACGGAAGGTAGACAACTTTCCGTTGACTAGATAACTGTCCATTGTTATTTGGTATATAACACTAGAATTATGTGGAACATTACTTTTACACGTCTATTACTAAATATTGTGTTATTATTATTTGTTCCAACAAAATGTTTTTAGCATAGCAACTTGCGTTCGTTTTAGCAGGGGGTCCTGATCGGCGCATCGCCAAAGAAATGTGCGCCTTTTACCTCCTGGCCGCTTTGGAGGAGGTTCTGGTGGATCTGAACTGGACACCAAGCGCTATTCTAGACGTAAAACAAACAAACAGTAACTTTTGTTTTTTAACAAAATTTTGATCAGAATTTTCTAAATTTATGTCATAAATGTAGCAGTAGTTTGTCTGAAAATCTGAGTTCCTTTCTATTTTAAAATAAAAAAAAGTTAGATGTTTTCAATATGTAAGACTCAAATATTACTTTAATAGGTGTATGGTTGCCCCAGCATACCTTGAGACATCGGCCCGCGATGGCTTCTACAGGGCTAAAGCTATGGGGATAGTTCCTGCCGTCACAGCCACAAAAGAAAACGGCATTGTGGAACTCACGTTTTACGTGGAGGAAGACGTGGTTCCAACCTGAATTACGGGTAAAAACTATTCCAATGTTAGAACATAATTTATAAGAATTATACATTAATACGCCTTTTCAAGACATATCGTGTCGAACTGAATCTACCAGTAAGTCAGCAAGCTAGCACTAAATCTAACAAAAACTTAGCAATCTAACAATTTAAAGTTTACTAAAAACAGCGACTGAAATGTAAATGAAATCTACTTTTACTGTGTACTTTCAATTTTAGCCAGCGCTAGTTCACACAACGCTGTCATGGTCGAAACTTACCGGCAGATACCACTGGTGTGTATCACTCGCAATGGCATGACACGCTGGATGCATGAGGACAATCGACCCGCCTGAACCGCCTACTATACACTTGGGTCACAATAACAGTTTCGGGTTGTTTTGTTACTGTTAGTATATAAACTGGATGGATAAGCTACTTGAAGTACTAGAAATTACGTATAAGCTATCTCTTAGTCGTCTACGCGTACATCTATTAAAAAGAAAACTAAATCAGGACCCTGTAAAAAATTTTAAAATTTTAGAACTAAATTCTATTAAAAAAATTTAATAAGGCCCCTGTAAAATTTTTTAAAACTTTAGAACTAAGTTTACAATACCTCTGTTTATTTTTCACTCCGTTTTCAGTACTTTTACACGCGTGCAAATTACTGATACGTTAATACTAACCAGTGAATTTGATTTAAACCGAGTCTAAATAACGCTCAACAACTAGTTTCAGCATAAAGACCTGTATAGTTTCACTGTTAACAGTATGTATTGCGTTTTCTTATACTGTATGCTTATATATAAACTGTTCGTAAACTTTGTAAAATGACTATTAAGTCTACAGTCTTGCTTTAGAAGCGTAGCTTATATATATAAAATTATATATAAATAATATAATTATACATATTATGTGTGTGTAAATCTATTATGAGGCGCCGAGTTTATTATATTAACACATACACATAAACTTACACAGACACATACAACAACACATGCACACACACAAACACGTACTCCTAATATACAGTATGCCAGTAGAATTTAGATAAAAAACAAATATTTTATGAAAAACGTGTTTAGAATTATTGATTAGAGCTACGGTAGGATGTTAACCTTAACACTGTGCTTAAATACATTCCAGCTATGTCTTTCATGCATATGTTGTAAAATGGTTCATGATATATGTTTACATGCTAAAAGGAACCCTATAGTGGTACTCCTTTCATCACATGTAAGTTCCTTTGTAATCTATGAGTAGTAAGCCTGTCCCAACGACCCTTTTTTAATTTCCAGATTATGGGAGCGTAATCAAAGCTTAATAAAAGCTTGCAGTTGCAGATGTTTTCCATCTTTGATAACATTAAAGTATGATTCTAGCCAGAAACCTTTTTTAAATTAAACATTATGTACTATAACAAATTAAAAATTTAAGATAATAAAGTATGTTTTCTTGGTTTTTAAGTTTATTTATATAGTGATTGGTGAATTGGCTAGATAAATATAATAAATATAAATATAAGTAAAAGCGTTTTTTGAGATTTTGCTCTGCGGAGAAAATTGAAAGTCCAAATACTACTTTACTAAGCCTAGACTGCACCAAATTGGATTAACTGACAAATACCTTAAAGCGATTTAGCTCAGGCTTAAATTCCCTAAATCGGATTAAGTCGGTTGCACCAATAAATATTAACGCAGTTGGTGCTTAACATGTAGTGGAAAACAGGTTTAACTGCGATTTAGCTGGGATTTAACTTTATAATTAGCTGGACTCCAGCTCCAGCTCAGACTTATGTTAATCCAATTTGGTGCAGTTCATTATAATATAATGTGTAAGGATCTTTCATACTAGAACAGGTGTATGTCCGTTCTATTACGCCGCTACTATTAGTCGAGTGATTTTTCCGTAACTTTGCCTGCTGAACGGACATGCGTCTGTAAGTACAAGTCGACCAAAATCAATGTCATCTATGTTTTTCCATTGTCTGATGACTTACACTTCGTGCTATATTCTGCGAGTCACGTGCTCGGGTCCGTTTAACTGATCTACCCAATACGTCTCCTTTATAGTTCCCTGTAATTAATATAATTGTAACTTGTGTAATCAAATCTGTGTAATCAAATCAAATGTAATGTGTAATCAAAGCGCATGTTTGCAGGCAATATTTTTTACGGTAGTTGTTAATTGTAATTAGCACAAGTAGTCATTTTTCAGGCCGTTGTAAAAGTTGAATCAACGAGACTAAATTTACATTATGTTAGTTATGACAGTCTAGTTAAATAGTTATGTATAGTTATGTATATAATATAGACTAATCTAACAAAACATTTTTGAACTTTTAAAAAAATCTTACTTGGGTTAGCGGCAGATCCAATTCTCGGTGCTCGAGAGAGAGAACCTAAAATAGGATTATTCGAAGTAATACGGTAAGTTATCCGGTAACCTTTTAATAATAATAACCTAATAAGGTACCACCTACCATGTCTAAAAAGCCTCTGCAAGATGTTTCAGATGCAACATCTTGAGAAACAAAATTTGACAGTAAAACAGATGTGATGGATTTCTTTGTGACTTGAACCTTTAAAGCTTTT